>SJYV01007777.1:0-10119 GCA_006410875.1 Neotragus pygmaeus
AGAGTCCCTTGGACTACAAGGAGACCCAACCAGTCCATTCTGAAGATCAGCCCTGGGATTTCTTTGGAGGGAATGATACTGAGGCTGAAACTCCAGTACTTTGGCCACCTCATGTGAAGAGTTGACTCCTTGGAAAAGACTCTGATGCTGGGAGGGATTGGGGGCAGGAGGAGAAGGGGACGACCGAGGATGAGATGGCTGGATGGCATCACTGACTCAATGGACGTGAGTCTGAGTGAACTCCAGGAGTTGGTGATGGACAGGGAAGCCTGGTGTGCTGCGATTCATGGGGTCACAAAGAGTTGTACACAACTGAGTGACTGAACTGAACTGAACGAGACCAGAGGTGATCTCAGCCCCATGCACACTCCACCCCAATTACAAATGCACACTCCATCTGAGCACCCAGTACTCTCCTCTCTTACCTACAGCTAGCCATCTTGCCTCCCTGTCTTTCCTCAAATGTATTAGTCATTCCTTTGCATTACTATCTTTGTACTTGTACTTCCCTCTGTGGGTACTATCTTCCCTTAGGAAGCCACATGGAAGACACTTCTTCATGTGTCTATAACTAGGAAGGACTTACTCTTTTCTCCATGAGTCCCCCACAGATCACCTCATTTAAAAGGGAAGCCACTAATCCTTACCCTCGTCCCTGCTTTATATTTGCTCCAAGCTACCCATCAATATTAAAAATACACATTTCATTTACTTATGCTGTTCTCCCAAAACTAAGCTCCAAGAAGATAGAGGTTTTGCTTTGTTTTCTTTTTGTGTTTACTTCTACATCCCGAGAGTACAACAAAGCCTGGAACATAGAAAACAATCAATTCAAAAATACTCTTCAAATGAATTAATAAGTGAATTAATTAAATAATACATATTTGCATGTGAAGAAAACTTCTAGAGAAATATTCACCTAAATGTTAAGTGGTTAATAATAAACATATTTAAAAATAAAATAATCTCTTTTCCTGTTTATGAAACTGATATATGTTCCCTTTAAATACTAATGAAAATAGAGAAAAGAAAGAAGAAGATGCCCCAAATTCTAATACCCAGCAATGATACTTATGTTACATATATGTAAATATTTGCCTTTTTTCCTATGCATATATATTTTCACTCAACAAAACTGTAATCACTGTCTATTTTTTGTAATTAAAAAATTAAATATCACTGAAACAATGTTGTTGTTGTTGTTGTTGTTGCTCAGCCATGTTGGAACCCCGTGGACTATAGCACACTTGGCCTCCCTGTCCACTATCTTCTGGAATTTGCTCAAACTCATGTCCATTGAGTCGGTTATGCCATCTAGCCAGCTCATCCTCTGTCATCCCCTTCTCCTCCTGCCTTCAATCTTTCCCAGCATCTGAGTCTTTTCTAGTGAGTCGGCTCTTTGAATCAGGTGGCCAAAGTATTGGAGCTTCAGCTTCAGCATCAGTCCTTCCAATGAATATTCAGAATTGATTTCCTTTAAGATTGACTGGTTGGATCTCCTTGCAGTCCAAGGGACTCTCAAGAGTCTTCTCCAGCACCACAGTTTGAAAGCACTGATTCTTCGGTGCTCAGCCTTCTTTATGATCCATCTCTCACATCCATATACAGCTACTGGAAAAACCATAGCTTTGACTATAAGGGACGTTTTTATGGCTCTACAATGTGAATATTTGAAATATTCAAGTAAGTAAAACATTAGAGCTTGTTTCTTTGTATCAAGTACATACATATTTAGTTTTTTATAATGATTTCCAGAGAGAGAATATGTGTGTTCTTTTTAGTCAGTCATTTGTTTAATGCTTCTTTCATATGTTTTTCATCTTCAGATCTGTTTCCTCCATTATCCAAGAGTATCTTTTGATTTCTCTCTTTATAAGTTAATAACCGTACCTATTCTTGCCAGGAGAATCCCAGGGATGAGGAAGCCTGGTGGGCTGCCGTCTATGGGGTCGCACAGAGTTGGACACGACTGAAGCAACTTAGCAGCAGCAGCAGCAGTGCTTATAGGTACTAAGTGTACTTTAAATGCATTATTTGATTTCAGTCCCACATGACTCTGGGGTATTATGTTATTCCCGCTTTAAAGGTGCAGCCTGATGCTTTGGAATGTTAAGTAACTTCCCAAAGTTGCACAGCCACTAATTGGTTGTACAGCACAAGAACCAGGTAATTATGCTCTTGACTGCTAAACCATTTTGCATGTCTAAAATGAGAAAATTAGCATACTTATCTTCCTTCTCCAAACTCATCTCCATTCCAATTTATATTAAAATAATCTGGGACTTTAGATAAACTATCTATATTATTTTGTTTCATATCTTCTCTTTTCAAAAAGATAAAACATTTACAGTCAGTTTAAAAATCATATTAAGAATAATTATTCAAAAATGTATTCTATGTCTTACAAATTTTATTTTATATTCCAGAATTTTTATATTGATAGTTTTGTTGTCCATTCTTGAGATCTTTATTATTATTCATCCTTTGATTAATTATTTAAAAAAATAGGTTGTTTTCTAATACACATATCTGAAAATTACTTGCTTTCTATTATCTTGCACACCTTGGCTGGGTACATGATTCTTGAATCTGGAGTCCTAATCCATACCTCTAAAAATTCTAGAGATACTTTTCCATTTTAGTCTGGGTGCTTAGAGTTGAAGGCTGTCTAATATAAGAGTAATTTCTATTTGTTTGTAGGTAACTTATTTTGTTTTGGTAATGTCTACCTAGATTCTTGTAGGACTCTGCCCTTTATCCTTGAAATGATGAAATTTCAAAAATTTCCCAGAAGGAAACTTCTAGAAATTTTACCTATATTCAGTAAATATTTTGTGATTTATTATTTAATACTTTCTTTAGTTCAAGAAGTTTTCTTCTATTTTCTTTTTTTTTCATTATTTATTTATTTATTTTTATTTTACTTTACAATACTGTATTGGTTTTGCCATACATTGACATGAATCTGCCATGGGTGTACATGTTGTATTGATGCTTTTAAAAAATATTATGCTCTTCTGAAATTCTTACATCAAATGCATATTGGAACTCAGATATTTCCTCTATGTTTTGTCTTTTCTCATAATTTTCCTTTCTCTATACACATCTGTAGATACCTGTTGAATATTTTGAGTTACTCTTCTACTTCATTGACTTGTATTGCTCATGATCTAATTAATTTTTTAACTTCCATTATAGTTTTGAATTTGACATAAATATCATTCAACTACATGGAGCTTTTATGATTTTATAATTTGAATCTTCATAACTACTTATTCTGATTTTACATAGCATTAGTCTGTTGAACATGGTTGAGATCCAATTTGACACTAATATTTTGGAAAATTCCTTTTTTTAAGTGAAAGTGAAGTTGTTCAGTCGTGGGTGACTCTTTGCCACCCCATGGACCGTAGCTTACCAGGCTCCTCTGTCCATGGGATTTTCTAGGCAAGAGTACTGGAGTGGGTTGCCATTTCCTTCTCCAGGGGACATTCCCAACCCAGGGATCAAACCTGGGTCTCCTGCATTGCAGGCAGACAGTTTACCATCTGAGCCACTAGGGGATGTTTTGGAAAATTCATTTTTTAAGAGCAACTTTATTTCATAAGATGGCATCGTTTGATTCTTTAGAACAAGCTTATTTTTTGAGGAATTATTTGAGGTATCATTGAGCATACCTAGTTATTTTTCCACATGCTCACTCTTACAGAGGAAGGTCATGGCTTGTCAACTTTGGAGAACTGAGATGAGTTCTGTCAGAGACTGGGAGAGTCCTTCTTTACATCTTTAGGATTCATAGGAAGGGAGAAGGGAAAAGCTTAGATTAACTGCCAGGAGTGCTGTATTGGGTAACCCCAGTAGCCTCCATTCCTGCAGCACAAATATGCCTCCTGTAATTGTGCACAGTGCTAGCACAATTCCCTGAAGTTCCCTGTTCCCAGAAGTTTTACTCTATAGTCTAGAGAAAGCTGTCCAATGGAATTTCATGTGATGACAGAAATGTTTCATATATGTGTGGACCAATAGGTTAGCACTAGCCACTTATGGTTCTTATGCATTTGAAATATAGCTGGCACAAATCAATAATTAAACTTTCTATGTCATTTATTGTATTAATTTGAATTGCATTTTGTTAGTTACATGTGGCAGTATCTACTGCAAAGGGCAAGGTGAGCCTAAAGCAGTAGTTCTCAAAATGTGGTGCCAAGACCAGCAGTATCAGCATTTCCTGGTAACTTATTAAAAATGCAAATTCTCAGGCTCTGCTTGCTCTAAAATATCTGAGGGAAGGTCTCATCATTTCTGTTTTAACAAACCTCCACATCATTCTGAAGCATGCTAAGAATTGAGAACAATTTGTCTACTGATCACAAGTTAGGCGAAGTCCAGAACTGACAGCAGTCACAAGGAGGACTTTTCTCTGTTCCAATGTTTCTTTTCTGTGTTTGAGGTTAGCATACAGAAGTTAACTGGGGCAGTGTCCTCATTCTTTATCTATCACAGTTGGCCTCATTAGGAACCAACTGTGACAATGTCTCCCCTAAGTGTAAGTCTGGAGTGAGCCTGTTACCTTTGCTGATTTTTGGCAGTTAGTCTGCTTCCCAGTGGCACTTGGTAGGATCCAAAGATACCATCTTGCTGTCCCCATGTATATTTTGGATTCCTGCCTATAACTTTCTAAGTCTTCTCTATTTACTCCCTTGGAGAGTTGTTCCTTCACATTCAGGGAATCATGTATCTTGTATGTCTTCACTCTTAATTGCAGAAATGTGAATTACCGGCATGTGTCACTCATTACTAATCTTCCATTCTAGCATAGGCTTATTCCTTCTTATTTTTATGCTGTTGGTTATTTTTGAGGTGACATAGGAGGTAAACCAGAGAAATACATTCCAATGCCTGATTTTCAAAGAAATCTACTGTATCCCCCTTAATATCTCATTCTACCTAATTTCATTAAATTCTACAGTACTAATTCAAGTGTATCATCTCATTTAATCCCCAAATATTTGTCTGATGTAGATTCTATTACTCTCATTTTACAGTTGAGGAAACTGAGGTTTAAATGGCTTATATGATCTATGTAAGAGAAATAGATAGAATATCTGCATTATAAAGGTCTCTGACACACAGAAAATTATTGTTAACACTTACTGGATTTTTATCATGGGCCAAGCATTGTTTCAAGTAATTTATCTCCATTATCTTATTTAAGACTTATAGCAACTTTATGAGATATGTGCTATTATTATTTCCACATTACAAATGATGAGCTAACCTAGGGAAGATAATTAACTTTTTCATCTTGTACAATTAGTAAAACTGCCAGTTTTTAGGCTCTGGACAGTTTGACTTTATTGTGTTCTTAGAGTCTGTTCCTTACTGGCTATGCATATTGATCTCTTATCTTGGAGAGTAATTAAATGATATAGACAACATAAAGACCATTTCATTTTCAAAGGGTTTCCTCATATCTCATCATTTTTTCACAGTAGGTTGTTTTCTTTATTTTCTATACCACTACCAAGTTCAAAGTCACGCGGTTCGTAGTTTACAGAAAGACCTCAATCTATTCTAATTTTAATTGTTTGCTTATTTTCTCTTATTCTGTCTGGAATCTCTAAAACAATACAAGTCTTGACTTCCACCTCCATTTACTCTAAATATTCATTGCGTAATCTGTTGCATGCCAGCTACTATGCTAGGGGCTATGTTTGTGATATTTGCTACATTGCAGAGCAATCAGTTCAGTTCAGCCACTCAGTCGTGTCAGGCATTTTGAGACCCCATGCACTGCAGCACGCCAGGCTTCCCTGTCCATAACCAATTCCTGAAGCTTGTTCAGACTCCCAGAGCTCAACTCTCAGACCTTGCTCAAACAAGGGAGCAATAGACTCTGACAAAAGGCTTGAGGATTTGCCTAGCTGCAACTAAATTCTTCTGTCAACCTTTGTTACCAGTACTATTGAATTCACTCAAAACTTAACTAGCACTTTAAGCATCATCAGAGTATCTGAAACAAATATCCAATTTGGGGGCACCTATGAGGAGCTCTGTGGCTTTGCATCAGCAAGGTTAAGACAGAGAACTCCATCTCCACATCGGTAAAACTCAGACATGTACATCTATTGAGGACAAGTGTCAACCTTTACTATCTAGACCAGTTTAATATGAATGATCAGAGATGGAAGAGCTGCTTTCAAGCACCATGCAATGCACTTTGTCATAGTCATCACCAAAGCAATACTTACTGAAGCCTGACTCAATAACAGAGGAATAACTTTATTCCAAATGCTTATTTTCTCCCTTGACTCTATATTAGGATGAGTTTGTGGTTGTTGAGTCACTAAGTCATGTCCATGCATGCAACCCCAAGGACTGAAGCACTCCAAGCTTCCCTGTCCTTCACCATCTCCTGGAGTTTACTCAAACTCGTGTCCATTGAGTTGGTGATACCATACAACCAACTCATCCTCTGTCACCCCCTTCTTCTCCTGCCTTCAATCTTTCCTAGCATCAAGGTCTTTTACAATAGGCTGGCTCTTTACATCAGGTGGCCAAAACATTGGAGCTTCAGCTTCACATCAGTCCTTTCAATGAATATTCAGGGTTGTCTTCCTTGAGGATTGACCTTTGAGCTCCTTGCTGTCCAAGGCACTCTCAAGAGTCTTCTCCAGCACCACAATTCAAAAGCATCAATTCTTTGGCACTCAGCCTTCTTTATGGTCCAACTCTAACATCCATACATGACTACTGGAAAAACCACAGCTTTGACTAGATGGACCTTTGTCAGCAAAGAGATGTCTCTGCTTTTTAATATGCTGTCTAGGTTTGTCATAACTTTCCTTCCAAGGAGAAAGTGTCGTTTAATTCCATGGCTGCAGTCACTGTTCAAAATGGTTTTGGAGCCCCCCAAAATAAAATCTGTTATTGTTTCCACTTTTCCCCCATCTATTTGCCATGAAGTGATAAGACTGGATGCATGATCTTAGTTTTTTGAATGTTGAGTATTCAGCTAGTTTTTCACTCTCTTATTCACCTTCATCAAGAAGCTCTTTAGTTCCTCTTGGCTTTCTGCCATTAGGGTGTTATCATCTGGATATCTGAGGTTATTGATATTTCTCCCTGCAATCTTGATTCCAGCTTGTGATTCATCTAGCATAGCATATCGCATGTTCTCTGAATAGAAGTTGAATAAGCAGGATGACATTATACAGCCTTGATGTACTCCATTCCCAGTTTTGAACCAGTCCATTGTTCCATGTCCTATTCTAAGCTTCACTTCTTTACTTGCATACAGGTTTCTCAGGAGACAGGTAAGGTAGTCTGTTATTCCCATCTCTCTGAGAATTTTCCATAGTTTGTCATAATCCACATAGTCAAAGACTTTAGAGTAGTCAATGAAGCAGAAGTAAATGTTTTTCTGGAATTTCCTTGTTTTTTCTATGATCCAACAGATGTTTAAAATTTGATCTCTGGTTCTTCTGCCATTTCTAAATCCAGCTTGTACATCTGGAAGTTCTTGGTTCACATACCATTGAAGCCTCACTTGAAGGATTTTGAACATTATTTTGCTAGCATGTGAGATGAATGCAATTGTGCATTAGTTTGAACATTCTTTGGCATTGCTCTTCTTTGGGGTTGGAATGAAAACTGACCTTTTCCAGTCCTGTGGCCACTGCTGAGTTTTCCAAATGTGCTGGCATATTGAGTGCAGCACTTTCACAGCATCATCTTCCAGGATTTGAAATAGCTCAACTGGAATTCTATCACCTCCACTAGCTTTGCAGTACTTCCTAAGGCCCACTTGACTTCAAACTCCAGGGTGTCTGGCTCTAGGTGAGTGACTACATCATTGTGATTACCTAAGTCATTCAGACTTCTTTTGTATAGTTTTTCTGTGTATTCATACCATCTCTTCTTAATTTCTTCTGCTTCCGTTAGGTCTTTGCTGTTTCTGTCCTTTATTGTGCTCATCTTTGTATGAAATGTTCACTTGGCATCTCAAGTTTTCTTGAAGAGATCTTTAATCTTTCCCATTCTATTATTTTCCTACATTTCTTCACATTATTCACTTAAGATGACTTATCTCTCCTTACTATTCTCTGGAACTCTGCATTCAGTTGGATATATATTTCCCTTTCTCCTTTTTCTTATCTTTTTTCCTTGGGTACTTTTAAGGCCTCCCCAGACAACCACTTTGCCTTGCATTTTTTTTTCTTTGGGATGGTTTTGGTTACCACATCTCAAACAAAGTTTTGAACCTCTATCCATAGTTCTTCAGGCACTCTGTCTACCAGATCTAATCCCTTGAATTTGTTTGTCACCTCCACTCTATAATCATACGGGATTAAATTTAGGTCATACTCAAATGGCCTAGTGGTTTTCCCTACTTTCTTCAATTTAAACCTGAATTTTGCAACAAGGACCTCCTAAGTTAGATCTTCTTTAGTTCCTCTAATAGGATAGTATTAAAATATTTTACTTTATATGATACATTATTGTTTACAGAGGGTATTCACTGACAATATCTAATTACATGTAACATTAGGGTAATCTGTAAGGTAAGTGCTATTCCCCATTTTACTATCCCCATTTTACTAACAAGAAAATAAAGATTCCTTTGGCTATTCATTCATTCACCCTATCTTTCAATAAATATACATATCATACCAAGACACATAATCAAATAAGGTCCATACTGTTGAGATATAGACAGGAAACATGTGATCAGATACACTATAACACATGTACAATTTAAGAAACTTTGTGGGCCTCAGTGAGAAATTAAATAAACTCTGAGAAAAGGTTTGAGAATTGGAAAATGGGTAGAAATTAGATAAGTAGAAATGAGTGATATGCATTGCAAGCAGAGGAGACACATAAATGAAGATATAGAAAAAGGAAAGTACTGATGGCATGGGAGAAGGGAGTAGCTGCCAACTGATTGCTGGGAGATCCATGAAGGGAATGGTAGAAGTCAAGGTGCAAAGGTAGGCTGTAGTATTTGGGAGTGTAAGTAATTCAACCAAAATAATCAGTAGAAGTGGGACTCAAGCAAAAGTTCTGTTATCCTGAGGTTGTAACTCTTTTTACCATAGTCTAGATACTCCAACATTATATTCCAAATTTATTAGCATGCATAACTCAATAAACTTGAAAAATAGGTATAAGGAATATGAAAAGAATTCTTGGCTTGCTTTTGAAAACTGTTTGTATAAATCTTTCATTTCAAACTAATGGAATGTGTATTTTAAAGTGATAAAGAATCTCTATAAACAGCAATCTCAGCAGTGATCATATCAAAAGTAAATTTGTTTTTCTGAACGCTTACTAGAATTCAGAGCAGAACTGTGAGGTAAGTGTTTTGAGCTTTAACAAGAGGGCCAGGGAGCCCTGAGTTGTTAAGAATACACACCCCTAAATAGATCTTGTCCATTTTGTTATAAGTAGAAGAGGGAATCTTGGTTGGATGAAAATCAAACCGGATTCATTCTTCGTTCCTTCCACCCTGGCCTCTTCTGTGATGGCCATTACACAGAGTTTACCCTTTTGTAGTTTGTGGTCCAAATCAGTGTTCACCACCTGATTCAGACACTTGAACAGCTGGAGAAAAAGACAGTGATCATAAAATGACCCTGGTAGTGGTATAAAGTGAGAAATGTAACAGAAAGGCATAATACCAGGAAAGGACTAATCTGTGAAATATGTAAACAGTTCATACAACTCAATGTCAAAAAACAAACAATTCAATTCAAAAATGGGCAGAAGAGCTTAATGGACATTTCTCCAAAGAAGACATACAAGATGTACAAAGGCACATGAAAAGATGCTCAACTTCACTAATTATTAGAGAAACACAAATCAAAACTACAATGAATTATCACCTCACACTGGTTTGAAAAGCTATTATCAAAAAGTCTACAAGTAATAACCACTGGAGAGGGTGTGAAGAGAAGGAAACCCTCTTGCATTGTTGGTGGGAATGTAAACTGATACAGCCACTATGGAGAACAGTACGAGCTCCTTACAAAACTAAAAATAGAACTACCATATGACTCAGCAATCCCTCTCCTAGGCATGTATCTGGATTTGGAAACCATAATTCAAAAAGATTCA
>SJYV01007782.1:0-72132 GCA_006410875.1 Neotragus pygmaeus
AAATAAATAAATAAAAATTTTAAAATAATTAAAATGAAAAAAATAAAAATAAAAAATCAGTGGATTAAAAAAAAAAAGAAAGAAAGTGAGGCCTTTGGGAGGTGAGCAGGACACAGGGCAGAGTTCTCATGAAGGTGATTAGTGTCCTTATAAAATAGGCCCAAGAAAGTTCTCTGTTCCTTCTGGCCATGTACGGAAACAATGATACGTCTGTAACCTGGAAAAGGAGCTTCACAGGACAGTGCAGGCCACCCAATCTTCAACTCCCAGCCTCCAGAACGGCAAGAAATAAATTCCCTTTGTTTATAAACCACTCAGATATTTTGTTAGAGCAGCACACCTGGACTAAGACACCAAGTCATCTACAACATAACAAACGATAAAAGCGATAGAAAGGAAAACCAGGCAGCACAGGGGAGATAGAATAACGGTGGATACAGTTTTAACCATGATGGTCAGTGACGGTCAGGGATAGCTTTTCTGTCCTATGATAATGATACGTAAACGACAAATGAGACATTTGAGGGGAAAAAAAAAAACCAAGTAAGTGAGATAACAGCAATGCAGCCACTGGGGTCTGGGGGCAATGATGTCTCTAATGTAGTAAATAAACCCATCCACACATATAATCCTGCCTAACCACCGGGGTATTCCTCATCCCAAGTCAAGAGAAAGAAGGGCTAGTATTCAGCTGATTGTTAATGGCTGGTGTCCCTACTGGCCTTTAACTCTCTTGACTCTCCCTCGACAGAAGGCACATTTTCATTACTGTACTTTTAAAAAATGTACTATAAAAACCATACATATAGATTCTAAATACTCAAAAAAAAAAAAAAAAGCCCAAATAATAAAGAGTCAGCTCTCTGTAGCTACAAGTCTTATATCCACAGATTCAACCATCAATCAAAAGTATTTGAAAAAAAATTCCAATAATTCAAAAAGCAAAACTTGAATTTGCTGTAACTCCAGCATCTATTTACATAGCATTTACACTATATCATGTATTATAAGTGTTCTAGAAATTATTTAAAGTATATAGGAAGATGTTCCTGAGCATATATGCAAATACTAAAGGAAATCAGTCTTGAATATTCATTGAAAGGACTGATGCTGAAGTTAAAATTCCAATACTTTGGCTACCTGTTGCAAAGAACTGACTCATTTCAAAAGACCCTGATGCTGGGCANTAGGAAGATGTTCCTGAGCATATATGCAAATACTAAAGGAAATCAGTCTTGAATATTCATTGAAAGGACTGATGCTGAAGTTAAAATTCCAATACTTTGGCTACCTGTTGCAAAGAACTGACTCATTTCAAAAGACCCTGATGCTGGGCAAGATTGAAGGTGGGAGGAGAAGGGGATGACAGAGAATGAGATGGTTGGATGGCATCACCGACTCAATGGACATGAGTTTGAGTAAACTCCAGGAGTTGGTGATGGACAGGGAGGCCTGGCATGCTGTAGTCCAGGGGGTCGCAAAGAGCTGGACACCATTGAGTGACAGAAATGAACTGAAATGGATAAGTAATAATTAATGTGTGTATTAGTTTTCTCTTGCTGTTGTAACAACATAGCCCCATAAAAGAATACAAATTTATTATCTCAGTTTCTGTAGGTCAGAAGTCCAAGAACGACGGGGCTCAGCTGCTTCTTTGCTTACAGTCACCAAGGCTAAAATCTAGTAACTTGCTATCACTTCTTTAACTAGTTCCCTAGTGGTGCACATTTAGGTCATTTCTAATTTTATTTGTTGCCATTACAAATAATACTATAGTGGACATCTGGACATTTACCTTTGCATTTAATTATGAATAATGTTAAATGTCTATGAGCCATTTTTATTTCTTTCTCTGTGAGTTGCCTCCATATCTGTGACACACACAACTTGTTTGCCTCCCCTTTAGCCATTCTTCCTTTCAGGAAAACCTCTAATTCTGTTTCAACAGAAATTTGCCCACCTTTCCAAACTCCTTTGCAACTGGCAGGCCAAATGGCAGAGTTTCTAGCAAAGCTTGTTAAGGGCAGACCTGATTATCATGTATCTTACTGACTGCTGCCATGTGCCTAGAATGTGGTGCCTAGAAGTGGAGCAGTCGTTTTGTGGCCTCAATGAATGAAGCCACCCATAAAGACAGCCAAACAGAAAGAGTAGAGACCTCTAGCACACTGTGACATCACTTTGGGCTGTCAGACTTCTTAGGTGAGAAAAGGAAAGCCCTCCTTTTGTTAAGCCCCTGTAGCTGGGTTTCTGGCACATGAAACAAACAGAATCCCAAACTGAAAATTTGCTTTATCCTTTTCTCTACTGGGTTCTTGGATTTTTTTCTAATTTGCTGAACTCCTTGGTCACATGTAGTATAAATATTTTTCTCTGGTTTGTCATGTATCTTTTGATTTTGTCTGTATCTTTCTTTTTTGTATAGACAAGTTTTTAATGTTTATGTGGTCAAACCTATCAATCATTCTCCTTTATGGCTTCTGTGTTGGGAATTTTGCAGAACAGACTTAAGTAACCCAAAATTATGAAAATAAATTTCCACGTTTTCTGTCAGTGCTTTTATAATTTGTTTTTACATTTAAAACTTCAGTCTATCTGGAATTTCAATGTAAGGACTGCAGTAGAGATCCTGCTTTACTAATATAAATTTTTTATAAAATTCATCTCTCATCCACTGATTTGAAATGCACTTGATCACGTTACATTCTCATGCTGCTGCTGCTAAGTCGCTTCAGTCGTGTCCGACTCTGTGCAACCTCATAGATGGCAGCCCACCAGGCTCCCCTGTCCCTGGGATTCTCCAGCCAAGAACACTGGAGTGGGTTGCCATTTCCTTCTCCAATGCAGGAAAGTGAAAAGTGAAAGTGAAGTCGCTCAGTCGTGTCCAACTCTTTGCGATCCCATGGACTGCAGCCTACCAGACTCCTCCATCCATGGGATTTTCCAGGCAAGTACTAGAGTGAGGTGCCATTGCCTTTTCCTACATTCTTATATATATGTGCAAATAGATGGGGAAACAGTGGCTGACTTTATTTTTCTGGGCTCCAAAATCACTGCAGATGGTGATTGCAGCCATGAAATTAAAAGATTCTTGCTCCTTGGAAGGAAAGTTATGACCAACCTAGATAGCACATTCAAAAGCAGAGACATTACTTTGTCAACAAAGGTCCATCTAGTCAAGGCTATGGTTTTTCCAGTGGTCATGTATGGATGTGAGAGTTGGACTATAAAGAAAGCTGAGTGCTAAAGTATTGATGCTTTTGAACTGCGGTGTTGAAGACTCTTGAGAGTCCCTAGGACTGCAAGGAGATCCAACCAGTCCATCCTAAAGGTGTTTATTGGAAGGACTGGGTGTTTATTGGAAGGACTGATGTTAAAGCTGAAACTTCAATACTTTGGCCACCTGATGCAAAAAGCTGACTCACTTGAAAAGACCCTGATGCTGGGAAAGATTGAGGGCAGGAGGAGAAGGGGATGACAGAGGATGAGATGGTTGGATGGCATCACAGACTCACTGGACGTGGGTTTGGGTGGACTCCGGGAGTTGCTGATGGACAGGGAGGCCTGGCCTGCTGCAGTCCATGGGGTTGCAAAGAGTCAGACACGAATGAGCAACTGAACTGAACTGAACTGAATATAATGATTAATGATTTTTAAAGGTTATACTCCATTCCTAGTTATTTTAAAATATTGGCTATATTTCCTGTGCTGTACAATATATCCTTGTAGCTTATTTATTTTTTACATATTAATGTATCTATTAATCTCCTACTCCTATACTGTCCCTCCTCCCTTCCCACTCAGTAACCACTAGTTTATTCTCTATATCTGTGAGTCTGGGATTTTGACGCTGTTGTTACACTCACTAGTTTTATTTTTTAGATTCCACATATAACTGATATCATGATATTGTCTCTCTCTGTCTTACTTATTTCAGTAGGCATAATGCCTTCCAAGTCTATCCATGTTATTACAAATAGCAAAATTTTATTCTTCTTTATGGCTGATTAGTACTTGAGTGATTGGAGAAGGAAATGGCAACCCACTCCAGTGTTCTTGCCTGGAGAATCCCAGGGACGGGGGAGCCTGGTGGGCTGTCGTCTATGGGGTCGCACAGAGTCGGATACGACTGAAACGACTTGGCAGCAGCAGCAGCAGTACTTGAGTGTGTGTTTACCATATCCTCTCCATCCATTTATCTACTGATGGACACTTAGGGTGTTTCTATATCTTGACTGGTATAAATAATGCTGCTATGAACATTGGGGTGCATATAGTTTTAATTAGTGTTATCGTTTTCTTTAGATATATACCCAGGAGAGAAACTGTTGGATCATATGGCAACCCTATTTTTCATTGTTTGAGAAACCTCCATATTGTCTTCCTCAGTGGCTGTACCAGTTTACACCCCCACCAACAGTATACAAGGGTTCCCTTTTCTCCACATACACACCAACATGTGTTATTTGTGATCTTTTTTGATAGTCACTCTGGCAGGTATGAAGTGACATCTCATGGTTTTGATTTGCATTTCTCTTATGATTAACAATGTTGAGCATCTTTCCATGTGTCTGTTGGATATCGACATGTCTTTTTTGGAAAAATATCTGTTCGGGTCTTTCCCCATTTTTAATTCAGCTGTGTGCTTTTTTAAGGTTGAATTGTATGAGCTATTCATATATTTTGGATATTAGCCCCTTACTGGTCATATCATTTGCAAATACTATTGTTTTCTCCCATTCGGTAGGCTGTCTTTTTGTTCAGTTGATGGTTTCCTTTGCCACGCAAAAGCTTTTAAGTTTAATTAGATTCCATTTGCTTATTTTTGCTTTTGTTTCCTTTGCTTGAGGAATAACATCCAAAAAAAAAAAAAATCTCTACAATTTATGTCAGAGAGTGTTCTGTTCTCTTCTATGAGTTTTATGGTTTCTGGTCTTATATTTAGGTCTTTAATTCATTTTGAATTTATCTTTGTATATGGTGCTAGAAAATATTCTAACTTTATTCTTTATGTGCAGCTGTTCAGTTTTCCCAGCACCACTTATAGAAGAGAGTATCTTCTTTCCTGTATATTCTTGCTTCCTCTGTCCTAGACTATAAGTGTATGGGTTTATTTCTGGGCTTTCTACTCTGTATCATTGATTTTTGTGCCTTTTCTTGTGTCAGGAAAATACTGTTTTGGTTACTGTAACTTTGTAGCATAGTCAGAGGTCAAGGACTGTGATGCCTCTAGCTCTGCCGCTCTTCCTCATGATTGTTTTGGCTATTCGGGGTCTTCTGTGTTTCCATACAAATTTTTAAATTATCTCTTATTGTTCTATGAAAAATACTACTGGTATTTTGATAGGGTTGCACTGAATCTATAGATTGTCTTGGGTAGAATTGTTCATTTTAAGAATATTAATTCTTCCAATCCATGAATATGGTATATCTTTCCATCTTTTTGTGTCATCTTCAATTTCGTTCATCAGTGTCTTATAGTTTTCCAAATATCCCCACTTGATTTGGTAAACAAACACATGATCAAATGATGCAGATATTCATAATGCAGATATGCACCTAGGAGTGCAGGGGACTGTATCTATTGATTACCACACAAAGTTTAACAAAGTACAACAGACCTTTACAACTTTGCTTACTTTTACTCTGTATGGTCAGATCTTGCTCACTGACTGTGCTGAAGTATATGACATTGAGGCTTCCGATCATGGTTCTGATTCAATCTCAGAGTCAGTTTAATGTAGCAACTACTTGCTGTGCTCTAGTAAACTTCACTTTTAAGGAAAGAAATCTGTCTTTCTGCGGCAGAATGGCTTCATACAGTCTTTGTCTGGAAAGATTGATAAAATGCTGATATTGTGATATAATAAGAAATATATATTTTGGTCTTTATTCAGGATTCCTGGCACACAATTCCTGAAACCTTTGTAATTTCCTGTATAAGACCAACAGGTGCATCTTAATATTTAGTTTTGTTCCTGGTTTCTGAAAGACCTCCAGAACAATAAAAGTGAAATGAATGTCTCTGGTTAATAACAATAAATCCCCTTCAACCCCACCAGAGTTTATGTTAATGTGGTGACTCTTGGAAGACCCCTAGGTAACCTAAGAATGGCAGGGGTGGGGGGGGGCTGGTTGCCAGAGGGACCAACCATGTGATTAGAGGGTTGAAACTTTCAGCCCCACACCTTTCATCTCAGGGCAGGGAGAAGAGTTAGAGGTTGATTTAATCACCAATTGGCAATGATTTCATCTATCTTGCTTATGTAACAAGGTCTCCATAAAAAAAACAAAAGGATGGTGTTTTGGAGAACTTCAAGGTTGGCACACACATGGGGTGACTGGAAGAGCGGTGAAGCCAGAGAAGATACAGAAGTTATACACGCTTTGGCCTCTATATCTCTTCCACCTGGCTGTTTATGAGTTATATCTTTTTATATATCAGAAGATATGTCCAGTAACTGAGTAAGTAAACTGTTTTCTTGAGTTCAAAGAGCCACTCTATTAAATTAATAGATCCCAAGGAGGCAGTGTTAAGAACCTCAGAATTTTCAGCTGTGGGTCAGAAACTCGGATGACAGTCTGGACCTAGGACTAGCATGTGGGGGCAGGAGGTTGATCTCGTGGGACTGAACCCTTAACCTGTGGGATGAGATGTTATCTCCCGGTAGAGAGTGTCAACTGCAGGACACCAGCTGGTGTCCTGAGAATCAGAGAACTGCCTGGTGTGGGAACCAACCCCCCAATACATATGGAGATGAGAAGTGTTAAAAGTGAAGTCCTGAGAGCAGAGTAGACACACAGGAGAGTTTTTCCTTCATGGTGACGACTGACACTGAAGTTCCTATCAAGTTTCTGGATGCCCCAGTATTTTTTACATTTGTTACTGTATTAAGAGGGCATACAGTTAGATAATTATGAATGCATATTATCAATATCATCTATTAGTGCTTGGGTTCACAACTGTAGGTCTAGAAACACTGCAGTGTTTATGCTGTGAACTCTAAATGAAGTTGTCATATATCTGTATACACTGAGTTACTATAGTTTGCACCCATAACAGGGAGACACTGGTTAATGCAGGAGGGCATTTACAGAGAGGGCTAGACCACAATTAGAAACTGTACCAATGTAATCATGCGTGAGGCTTTATATCTTGAAAATATTTGTCTATGTATTACATTTTTAGTGAAGTCAACAAATGTTCTAAATACTAACTCTGTACTCAGCATTCACCCAAGCAATGTGGTACACAAAACAGTAAAAAATAAAAGCAGTTTCTGAAAAACTTACAATCCTGATGGCAAGATACAATTTATTTAGATAAGAGCTAGAGAACAATGTACATATATTAAATTTTATACACAGACTCATATATATAAATACACATATTATACTATATGCATACTATATATATATTACCAATATATGTGTATATATATGAAATATACTATATAAAGTATATATATAATATATATATTATATATAGCATGTATATATAAAGTATATTCTATATATACTATAAATATGTACATCTGTATACTAGAATGCAATGGCAACTAGAACATCTTGTTCACCACCCATGGCTTAGAATAGTGCCTGACATAAAACAGGTGATCAATAAATACTTGTTAGATGTGTGAATGAATAGTTCAGTAGAGGGCCTCTTGTTAAATAGTTTAGAACTTGATAAGGGCACACTCACTGTATTAGGGGAGGGCCTCAGGGTGGAGGAAAGAGGGGAAAATCTGGATTGAACTTGGACAATGGATTGAACTTGGATCAGCATCATGTCACCAAGCAGGCACTAGAATGAGCGGTCACAGCTCTTCACTGATTGGGCCTGATGAACCTTGAGAAAGGCCACAAGAACACAGAATATTCAGAAAATGGCAGGTCCTTGATATCGTGATATCTGCTAGATTTTCGAGGCCCTGAGGAAGGCTGAACGGCTGCCTGGCCATGAGTTCGTGGCGGGACGCTGCCCTGCACAGGCCATATGCGGGAAAGGCAACTGAGTCTGGACACAGAGGCTGGTTCTGTCACATTAAGTAATTGAAGGCTTGTGAGAGGAGCAAAGAAAAGGACAGGAGCAGGGCCTGGTGATCCAAGGGACAATGTGCAGAGAAGGTCGAGGTGGGAGAACAACAGAGAAGAAACAAACTGAACTGGCTAACCTGAACCGATGGGCAGGGTAGTTGGGGGAATGCCAAGGAACCAGCGTCCAAAACTGGTCAACTTGCTGAAATGGGAACAGCAGAGGAAGAGAACGATCTGGGGGGTGGGACAGCAAAAGAGAAGGCTGAAGCAATGGCTCTAAGAGTCAGCAGTGGGTCCCCAAGAATGTCAAGAAGTTGGTGTCATCTCTAAGAGCTTCAAGCTGATGACAGTGGTCACCACGGACAGAATTTTCAAAGAACAGAGCCCTAATTATATTTCGGTTGTTGTCCAGCAGCTAAGTTGTAGCCGACTCTTTGCAACTCCATGGACCACAGCCCACCAGGCAGCTCTGTCCATGGGATTTCCCAGGCAAGAATACTGGAGTGGGTTGTCATTTCCTTCTCCAGAGGATCTTCCCAATCCAAGAATTGAACTCAGGTCTCCTGCACTGTCACGGAAATTCTTGACCACTGAGCCACCAGGGAAGCAAAAATACTATTTTATTAGTTGTTTCAAAAAGTCAAGCAAGCACTGCTCCATCCAGAGTTCCCACATCAAGAGCCAAGTGAGTGTTCCTTTTCTGCTGGGAGTGTTACACATGGGAATAGACGTAAGGAAATTTTTTAAATGCTATACTGAAAAATTGGGCTTCCCAGGTGACGCTAAGTGGTAAAGAACCCATCTGCCAACGAAGGAGACTTAAGAGATGTGGGTTCCATCCCTGGGTCGGGAAGATGCCCTGGAGTAGGAAATGGCAACCCACTCTGGTATTCTTGCCTGGAGAATCCCCTGGACAGAGGAGCCTGGTAGGCTACAGTCTATAGGGTCACAAAGAGCTAGACACAACTGAAGCAACTTAGCATGCACACATACTGAAAAACAGGTGGAGGAACAACAAAAAGGTGACCCATCATCTGTAAGGGTGTGTGGACACCACGGTTGCTTTACCTTCATTTGTCGGCAAGGATTCACCATGTACCCGTGAGTTATGTACTTGACCCTGTTCTGTGTGCTGGGTGTATGCTGGGAAACAAGACTGACTTGGTCCCGGCTCACAGGAAGGCTACGTGCTATAGCAGGAAGTGGTCAAACAAGGAAATAGACACCTGATATTACAGCCGCCACAGAGGAAACAGAGGAGGACGTGAGGCAGAGACCAAGGAGGACTAATGGAGACTGATGCTCAGGCCTTTCTCAGCAAGTGGCATTTTAATTCAGACTAAAAGTTGATGAGAAAGGAATCAGCTAAAGCTTGCCAATGCAGGAGACATAAGAGGTGCATGTAAGAGACATGGGCTCCATCCCTGGGTCGGGAAGATCCCCTAGAGGAGGGCGTGGCAACNATGGGATCACAGTCCCCCAACTAGGAATCAAACACATGCCCCCTGCAGCAGAAGCATGCAGTCTTAACCACTGGATGGCCAGGGAAGTCCTCAAAACACCCTAGTCTCGAACTTACTTCTCCTGCCAACATCTGTCCCATTTCTTGTCTGTACTTGTCTCAAATTCTTCTCCGTCCACCATCTCTCTTTAATTCACTTCAATCAGGCTTTTACATGTGACAGTAATAAATTGCTCTCCTCAAGATTACACATCATTTCCGTATGGCCTGTCCACATCTCACTGTCCCAGCATGGCCACCTTCCCATCCTCGTAATAGTGTCATCCTTGGGTTCCAGGATACCGTCTCCTGGAATTCCTTTCATCCCCTGAACATTTCTTCCCTGTCTCTTTGCTATCTCCTCCTCCTCTCCATGACCTTCTTTTCCCAACTACCTTGCTTCCCTGATGACATCCACATCTCCTCCCACTCCTTCCCAGCAACTAGAAGACCATATGTGACTAGTTCTGGCCAACAGACTGAGCAGAAGAGACAGGTCACTTCCCAGCAAAGCCTGGCATAAAATTTTCCAGTTGTCTTTTCTCCTGCTGTAGTTATTTAGAGAATTCCTTGGGTTGATGTGTCGGACCAAAAAACCAAAGCAGCCTGTTCACTGAGTCACTCTGTAAAAGACAGACGTCCTGGAAATGAGCCCAGATGTGCCTCAAGCTTCATATCATTGAGCAAACATCTGTTTATCAACTGCTTGTATTTGGGAGATATTTGTTACCCAGGCAGAGGCCTCATCTATTCTGACCAATACAGTTACCTCATCCAATTTTATACCTTTAACTACTTAACTATATATGCCAGTTACTCCCAAATTTATAGACTTTGCCAAATTTGTCTTCTGGACTCTACATTCAAATATCTAACTACCTACCCAATACCTCCACTTGAAACATTAGACTTCTCAAACCTAACATATCCCGAGCCAAATTATTGATTTTACTCTCATAGCACTCCTCATGGCAGCTAGTGGAAACTCTGCTAGCCATTATAGTCTGCTGCTACCAAACTCCACTGCTACCACCCTGATCCCAGCCACTATCACACTTGTTAAATAATCACTTCTAATTAGTTTTCCCACTTCTACCTCTACAATCTATTCCTATACAATTGACACCTGTACAATATATGCCTAACAGATTAGCCAGGGAGATCTTTTTATTTTTTATGAAACTATACTAAAAAATTTTTATCTTATTGAAGTATAGTTGACTTACGATGTTGTATAAATTTCTGCGGTACAGCAAAGTGACTCAGTTATATACATACACATTCATATTCTCTTTCATTATGGTTTATCAGAGGATATTGAATATAGTCCTCTGTGCTATGCAGTATGACCTTATTGCTTATCTATTTTACATATAATAACTTACATCTGCTAACTCAAACCCTCTCCCCCTTTTATAATAAGTCAGATCAAGTTATTCTTCTGTCTCAGTACTCTATAATGGCTTCCCATTTTAGCCAGAGTAAATCCAAAGTCTTTACCGTGGTCTATAAAGACCCTATAGGTTTTATTATCCATCAGAACCTCCATATCCACTCTGTACCAGTCATACCAGCATTCTTGCTCTTCATCCAACACACAAGGTACACTCCCCTTTCAGGGCCTTTGCACTAGCTGCCTCCTAGAATGTTCTTCCCCAGGTCCTGCAAGGCTCACTCCCTCACCTTGTTTTACTAATTCTCACCTTCTCAGGAGGCCTACCCTGAACAACCCATTTAAAATTGCATATCATCCCTATATTATTAATACCACTCCCAACTCTCCTTGCCCTACCCTACTTGTCTCTTTCTTCTTTAGTACTCATCATCTTCAAATATATTATGGAATTTGCTTCTTTGTCATCTATCTCTTCTCACTAAAATGCAAGCTCCTTGCAAGCAGGGTTCTTTGTATTATTCATGATATAACCCAAGTGCCTGAATTTGGGCACAGAGGAGGTACTCAGAAATGTTTGTTAAGTAAATACATAAATAAATAANCTCTTGCTTTTTCGATGATCCAGCAGATGTTGGCAATTTGATCTCTGGTTTCTCTGCCTTTTCTAAAACACTGGCCCTATTCAAAACAGCCAAGACATGGAAGCAACCTAGATGTCCATGGACAGATGAATGGATAAAGATGTGGTATGTGCATACAGTGGAGTACTACTCAGTCATAAAAAAGAACAAAATAATACCACTTGCAGCAACACAGACAGACCTAGAGTTTTTCATATTGAGTGTAGTAAGTCAGAGAGCGAAAGACAAATATCATATGACATCACTTACATGTGAAATCTTTAAAAAGTGATACAAATGAACTTATTCACAAAAGAGAAATATAATCACAGACATAGGAAACAAGTTTGTGTTTACCAAGGAGGGTACGAGGGAGTAGGGAAGAAGAAGAGATTAATTAGGAGTTTGGGGCTAACATATATACACTGGGAACTATACTCAGTATCTTATAGTAACCTATAAGCAAAAGAATCTAAAAAAGAATGTATAACTGAATCACTTTGCTGTACATTTGAAACTAACACAACATTGTAAATTAACTATATTTCAACTTGAAAAGAAAAACTTTCTAAAAAGAAAAAGTGATTCACAGGTGGCACCCTACTTTTGCTGTGACCTCGGGGAATGGTAAGAGCGATGTGCTATGTGCAGCAGAGTCAGAAGGGAGGGCCAGGAATGTGGAGGAACTGTGGGCTGGCACAGGTTCTCTGGATGTCTTATTAGGAGAGGAAAAATTAATCTCCTGATAAGCCATGGTAAGTGGCTTTTAAAGAAGGAAGATAAGTCCTTGGTTAAGCCACTATAANCAGAAGGGAGGGCCAGGAATGTGGAGGAACTGTGGGCTGGCACAGGTTCTCTGGATGTCTTATTAGGAGAGGAAAAATTAATCTCCTGATAAGCCATGGTAAGTGGCTTTTAAAGAAGGAAGATAAGTCCTTGGTTAAGCCACTATAAGTAACTTTTAAAGAGAGAAAATGAATCATCAAAGATCCTAAAAGAGACTAGAGACTTGAACTGACCCTTTCACTTCAGTAGCCTTCCTCGCGCACTGCTCCCTTCAGAGTAAACTCCTCCCACCACAAAAGACACAAAGTGCAACAACTGATGGAAACCCAGACCTTCTGTGACTTCGAAAACTTGGGGTTTACTTTTCCCACCAAACAAGCAGTCTAGAGCCAAGTGGCTTTCACATTTGAGGCAACAGGTTTACAGTGTCAAGGCCATGATTTCTATGAGTCTCCCATTTCCTCATGGCTACAATATGGTTGCTCTTACTCCACGTATCACATTCACATTCAGGACAGCAAGAGAGGAAAAGAGGTGATGCCAGTCCTTTTTATTAAGAAGACAAAAAGCTCACCCAGAAAACTTCAAGCAGACACTTGCTTGTATCTTGTTGGTTTGATGCATACTGTATGGCCTCCCAGCTGCAAGGGAGTCTTAAAATGTGAACAGTTTTTGTAGTCTAAGTAGTAGAGGCATGGGAGGGCAAAGGACGTTGACAACGACTACAGGCCAATCCAGCTCACAGTGTATGCCTCTGTGTGTACACTTGGATAGGGTGCAAAAGTTAGTATGTAGAAATGATGAATAAAATGTGACCCCTGACAGTTTATATTTTTTACTGTCTGACTTAAGAATATTTTTAAATGTGACAATATAATGGATTTTAGATTTGAAGCATAAGCTGAAAAGCAGAAACACTGAGGGCTTTTCCCAATTCCAAAAATGAAGCATTAACCAAGTAGCTATATATTTATATTTATATGCTTCCTATTAAAATTTAATCCTCCTGTCAAATAAATGCACATCCGAAACTTAAAAATATTTATTTCCTGTATATTTCTCCTTAAATATAAGTTTTCTATTGTTTAGCAAACTACATCACAATTTTAATTAACTTCTCAGGATCTACGAACCAGTTCTGTTCCCAGTTTTGCTAAATAGTTAATGGTTCAGTTATAACTTAAGTCTCAAAGATTTGCTATTTTTTTTATCATAAGTTTTCCTACAAAGAAAGTCAATTACCCTGCAGAGTCACCATTAGCCTTCAGTGCAAAAGCATTACATTCACAAATACTTTTATCTGAGCCACTGGAATACATGTTACACATTATATAACTCTTCATCTTAAATACTCAGAAGATACCTCCTTAGGGATATCTTCTTCCCTAACCACAATATTATTATCATGTCTTTTTTAACAGAACTAGAGCAAATAATCCTAAAATTTTAAATTTATATGGAACCATAAAAGATCCAGAATTGCCAAAGTGATTCTGAGAGGCAAAAAGTAAAGCTGGAGGCATAATCTTTCCAGCTTCAGACAACATTACAAAGCTATAGTAACCAAAACAGTGTGGTACTGGCACAAAAACAGACATATGAATCAATGGAACAGAACAGAGAGCCCAGAAATAAACCCCTACACCTATGGTCAATTAATCTAGGACAAAGGAGGCGAGAATGCATCAATACAATGGAGAAAAGACAATCTCTTTAGGAAGTGACGTTGGGAAAGCTGGATAGACAGATGTAAATCAATGAAGTCAGAACACCCCCTCACATCATACACAAAAATGAACTCAAAATGGGTTAAAAACATAAGTAAAGAGATGAAACTCCTAGAAGAGAACATAGGCAAAACATTTTCCAACATAAACTGTACCAATGTTGTCTTAGGTCAGAGTCTCCCAAGGCAGTAAAAATAAAACCAAAAGTAAACAAATGGGACCTACTCAAATTTATCAGCTTTTTCACAGAAAAGGAAACCATTAACAAAACAAAAAGACAACCTACAGACTAGGAGAAAGTATTTGCGAATGAGGAGACCAACAAGGGCTTTGTTGTTGTGGGTCAGTCACCAAGTTGTATCTGACTCTTATGCAGCTCCATGAACTGTAGCCTGCCAGGCTCCTCTGTCCATGAGATTTTCCAGGCAAGAACATTGGAGTGGGTTGCCATTTCCTTCTCCAGGGATCTTCCTGATTCGGCGATCAAAATCTCCTGCACTGGCAGGTGGATTCTTTACCACTGAGCCACCAGGGAAGCCCATAATCTGAGCTTAACCTGACCTGAAACTGAAAAATCAACCCAGAAGTGAGATAAATACCAGAAAGTCATCAGTGTCATTGAGCCTCAGATGGACCGTTTGAGAAGCTGTCAGTGTGAGTCGCCCACAGTTAATGCTAATGAATGGACTGGGCTTTACCACACTCACAGGAGGTTCGGAATATTGTTGTTTACATGTACTCCGGTCTTCACAAATATGTGGTTTCCATAGGCTCAAAAACCATGGTTACTCTCAAATATCTAATGGCTTTTAAAGAAAAATTAGGTTACGATGAGGAGAAGCAACTTCACAACCATAAAAACAATTCTAAAATCTATTATAAATATTATAATAATTATGGATTTCCTTATTTTACCCACATCCACCAAATGTAACTTAAGCCCTACTCAAACTAATCAGTCAGTTATATGTACAACTCAGCCTTCAGCTTCATATGACTGAACTTTCCTTTCCTTCTTGCAACATTACAATTATGTGCTCCAAGTTTACTGTAACTATTAATATTAGTGGCTTTTCTCCACACGCTCACAAAGAAAGGAACAGACAAAACCCTTTTTTGGTCACCTAATCAGTACCCTTTGGAGGAAAAGAAAACTCTAGTATGGAAACAAAGATCTTTATTTTTCTTTCTTTCTTTTTTTTCGGCATGGGATGAAACACATTTTTTGAGTGGTTTTAATTAAATCCTAATACTTCATAAACATCTTTTAACAAAAATTCAAAATAAAGTACCTATTGTGAATGCTCAGCAGCTCCCAGTTCTATGATGGCACCAATCTTTATAATCAAGTCCACAGTGCCTAAATGTGGTTAACTTTGAAAACAAATGTACCAGCAACAAAACTATACGGGTTTTTTTTTTTTAAGAGTAACATGACACTGTTTACAGAGCTGTTTTGCTCTTTTCCTTTTTCAGTACTGTGCTTATTACTTGCTTTCTAACCAAATACTATTACCAAATTATTTCCAGTTATCAAAATTTGGTAGGAAATTTAAATGGTCTTTTCTTTGTTTTCCAAAAGGCTTGAGTAAGAACACATTTGCTGTTGTTGACATCATCATCCTCTGCTATTTAAAAAGCACCAAGTGTCCAAAATACATGGGATTTCCAGGCTCTAAGAGAAGGCTAGAGCTCTTGTGTAAACAAGAAACCTAGGCCACAGGGGAAAAACCAACTTGGATTGTGAATGCACAAAGCTCAACCAAGTCACAGCTCAGTTACTGGATACCCACTTCCACTCATTCCAATAAGTTCATTCTGCTAATCTGCTGCTGTTCAATTGTTAGTAACTTAATACAATCACAAGTTTTTCTTTCTTTCTTATTTGTAACAGGAGAGGAAGGAGAGGAAAATGACTGAGCTCCCCAAGACAGGACAACCCAGCTTTCTCTAAGACTCCCCTTCAGGAGCAGCACATCGGCCACACCACAGGAAGCAAACTCTGGGCTTCTTGGAAACTGTGATGATATTGTTTCTGACACTCAACATGCACTAAAAAACCAAATCTGGATGCTAATTTCAATTTAATAAGCAGATGAGATATTTATCTTCAGTCAGTAAATAGGAATTTTAACCACCCGCTCTAGCCAAAGAAAGAAAATAATGTGTCAAATTCATACAACTTTCAACAATTTCACTGAGTATAATCTAACCAATCACTCTTCCTATTCTCCCTCCTCTCAGCCTTACAGTACAAGCTTTCTGCATCTTGTTTTAAGTGAAATATATGATTACTTCTTAAGCCTCTTTCAGTTCTGCCATCAGCTTCCTAAAGAATATTCCTGAAGGCCCTGAGAAAACCACACTCATTTCTGAAGTGACTGTCAACCTTGTAGTCACTTGCTATCTTTCTTCTGTTTTCCTTTTGTCCCTATTCACCCACTCACTTAAATTTATCCTGATTTGTAAAATCCCTATACACTTAAAAAATATTCTGGGATTCTATACATGTATCTAAGGTCACTTGGGAAGAATAACCTGACTGATTTTGCAGCTCGCTGATCCTCCATGAGATACACTCTAGTTAAAGGAGAAAAAAGATGAAAGGCAAAGTATCACTCTTCAATAAGTTTGTATGCTACTGGTACACAGTTGAAATGCAAAGTTGTGGATGTCAGTCATCTACAGAACTCTCAACCATCCAGCTTATCACCAAAGACCTTGGCTGGAAGACCATCATTTCTGGTCCTCTCTCTCTACCAGCTGTTGAGAGACGTTTTTTTCTTACCTTGCCACTGCACATGCTTGAAAGTTGACTCACACCCTCCTACTGCCTCGGCCTACCAGCTTTTTCTTGATATTTCTTTATATCTCTAAGCACATGGAAACTCCTTGGTTATCTCAAAAAATTTAATGTCTCTGGCTTCAAGGTGAGTGTTCTCCTTGTCATATCTTTGCTCCCTCTCTTTCCTGTCTCCTCACAGGTCACTCTTTCCACCCATTCTGAAGGCAGACACCTTAAAGGTTTTCATCCTCTCCTTCATTCATCCCACAGATGTTCTCTTTGCTAGACACTCTTCTGGCTGCTGGGGAGACTGCAGTGCAGGAGGTGGGAGGTAGAATAACTGTCAAAATCTCTGCTCTCAGAATTGTGCCATGTTTAACAGAGACAATAATAATAAAGTACAGGATAAAGTAAGTGTCAAGAAGAAACACAAACCACAGTAAGATAAGTTAAAATCGTAGGCAGGGTGGTTAGGAAAGACCTCTTTGAGGAAAGTACATACAAGCAGATCTGGCCTCCTCAGCTGGATCATCCTTTCTATGAAAGATACCATAAATTCCCTAAATTCCAAGGACAAGTCCAGAGTCTCAACTTCCCTCTCAACCTCCAGGCCCACATATCCAACTGACTGTCTTGTCTACAAACACCTCTATGCTAATAAAATGGTCAAAATCAACCCGTTTCTCTACATGTTCAAAGTTCCATGCATGACATTCTTATAATCTCTTGTTGCCCTTGTAAGCCCAAGTCCAGGAGAATCAAAACTCTAGTTACTTCGATGGTTCTTTCACTGCATTTGTCCCCTTCAGTCATCCATCAAGAATCTCAAGCATTCTCTCGCTGACAGTCTCTGGCTCCTGACTCTCCTTTCTATCCACTCGAGTTCTGCTTCTCTACTTGCTTCACATCAGTAGTTTCACCTACAGAGCCTCCCTCCTCCAATCCATCCCGTGTCCTATCATTGCACTCCATTGCCAAAGCCTTATGTGGCTCTCTCCAATACAGTAAGTCCAATTGGGGGGTGTTCCTTTTCATTTATAATTACACCACTCTCCTTAATATACTCTGTCCACTTGTTAAGTTAGATTACTTGCTGTTCACAAACCCAGCCCAAGAATCTCCCTCCTGAAGGAACCTCATTCATGACACTCCCCTAGATCTACTAGATATGACACCTCTTCCTCTGCTTCTTTTGAACTCTGCATTTCCTCCTTAACATATTAAGGGTTTAATTATGAAGTTTTTCATAAAACATAAAAAGATACATGTAGCATATTAACAGAACACATTAAATAGAACAAATGTCGATTGATCCACCAAACAACTAGAATAATCCAACATTATTAATACTGTTTAGACTCCCCAGGTCTTCATTCGTAAAGGAAACCACCATCCTGAATTATTTTCCATAACTTCTTGCTCTTGTACGCAGTTTTACCATGCATGCATGTCTTAATAGTGTCGGGTTTTGCAAAGTTATATGCATGGTCGCAACACTGACTGCAGTCCTTGGCAAACTGCATTTATAACTTAGTATTTTGACTTTAAGGTTCTTTCATAAGGATGTGTGTCTCTGAGATCCATTCATTTTCACTGCCACACAGCATCCTTCTGTTGATGGACATTGGCGTAGTTTCCATTTTTTTGCTGTTAAGAAAAAAACAACCCTGTACGTACTGCTGTGCATGTCACCCAGGGCATGTGAATATAGGACTAGAATTTCTGAGTTGTGGGACACGCACATGTTCCACTTTTTATAAGACTGATAAATATGTTTCTAAAAATGACTGTATTTATTGAAAAACAGCAATGTCTAAAACTTTTACTTATTTCATATTTTCTACCTAGTGGCTCTAATATCTAAAGTCTTTGGTGGTCTGGTTAAAGTTTTTGTTGACATACTTTCTCTCATAGTAACTCTCCATCATGTGTGTTTGATTTTAATTTTAGCTCTTATTTTGAATTCACAGTTGAGACCTGAATGGAAAGAGAACTGCTTCAGGAAGGATTTTCATTTACTTCTGTCAAGCCCCTGGAAGCTTCATATAACTAGGAATATCTTAAACAAAGATTCTAACCCATTCATTTGAAAGTGTGATTTTGTCATTAATATTTTGTCCAACATTAGATTATTTGCAGTCAAAATTTCTAGGATCTCCACTTGATAAAATTGCCAGGAATGAAGTCCCTATATTTCCTCTACTTTAGTATGAAACTTACATTTCACATTTAAACTGCATCTTACATTTTATTTACTGTACATTTGACTCTTTTCTCCTCTTAGAATGCAAGTTCCTTGACAGTAAGGCTAATCCGTTGTATTTATCTGTGAATCTTCCACAGTTTTCACAGAAGCCAGCAAAGTATACTCATGGCTTTCAATGAATATTTATTAAACAAAAATGTGTCAAAAATTCTGCAATATAAAAACCTAGGGCCCAACAATTAGTGGTAAATAACGCATTCAGAAAACTAAGATCATGGCATCCAGTCCCATCACTTCATGGGAAATAGATGGGGAAACAGAGGAAACAGTGTCAGACTTTATTTGGGGGGGCTCCAAAATCACTGCAGATGGTGATTGCAGCCATGAAATTAAAAGACACTTACTCCTTGGAAGGAAAGTTATGACCAACCTAGATAGCATATTGAAAAGCAGAGACATCACTTTGCCAACAAAGGTCCATCTAGTCAAGGCTATGGTTTTTCCAGTGGTCACGTATGGATATGAGAATTGGACTGTGAAGAAAGCTGAGTGCTGAAGAATTGATGCTTTTGAACTGTGGTGTTGGAGAAGACTCCTTAGAGTCCCTTGGACTGCAAGGAGAATGGAGATCAGCCATGGGTGTTCTCTGGAAGGACTAATGCTAAAGCTGAAACTCCAGCACTTTGGCCACCTCATATGAAGAGCTGACTCACTGGAAAAAACTCTGATGCTGGAGGGATTGGGGGCAGGAAGAAAAGGGGACGACAGAGGATAAGATGGCTGGATGGCATCACTGACTCAATGGACGCAAGTTTGAGTGAACTCCGGGAGTTGGTGATGGACAGGGAGGCCTGGCATGCTCCAATTCATGCGGCTGCAAAGAGTCGGACACGACTGAGAAACTGAACAGAACTGAACTGAATGGTTTGGGGATGCCTAATTTATTGTTTTCTTTATTTTACAATTTGGATATGACAGCACAACAGGCTATATATCACAATGTTTATGACAATGAAGGAAAAACATCTTTTTTAGTAGATTTCAAAAAATAAGGAAGAAGATTTTAGGGCTTGAAAAGAAGAAACATGCATGAAGAATATGGAGAAAAGTTTGTAAGAATCCAAAGATGCATTGGTAAAGAGACCAGTATATACTTTATGTTTTCTAAATTATAAAGAAACTCATTAAGTAACATATATGACCTCAGATAAGAAGTTAAAATGTATAATGACAATATACTTTTGCTCCTCCTATGAAAGCTAATGCTTATAAATTATCAGGGTTTTACCTTAGAAGCTGGTCATTAGAAGAAAATATATATCAAATATAATTTCTCGAGGTGGCAGAAAAATCACAAAAGTGGACTCCCTTCAAACCCAGTTATTGATGGCATTCTGGCATCATCATAGGGTGACAGCAAGCCTATGATGTCAAAAAGAGTGTAAGCATATTCCCCAAAGGAATAAAATACAGGAACACAGAGCAAAACCCCTTCTTTTAAAAAAAAAATCATAATACTATACACCACATCGAATTTTTCAGTAATAGTCACCCAGTCTGTATTTTGATGATATCAACAATTTAGCTTAGAAATTCAGAGAGAAATTTGATTCTTACAGATAACATTTTATCAATGATCATATTTAGTAGAGAGCCAAGACAACTAAAAATCTACTATGACATTACTTAGGGCTTCCCTGATAGCTCAGTCGATAAAGAATCCACCTGCAATTCAGGAGACTCCCGTTTGATTCCTGGGTCAGGAAGATCTCCCAAAGAAGGGAGAGGCTACCCACTCCAGTATCCTTGGGCTTCCCTTGTGGCTCAGCTGGTAAAGAATCCACCTGCAACGCAGGAGACCTGAGTTTGATCCCTGGGTTGGGAAGATCCCCTGGAGAAAAGAAAGGCTACCCACTCCAGTATTCTGGCCTGGAGAATTTCATGAACTGTATAATCCATGGGGTTGCAAAGAGTTGGACACAACTGAGGGACTTTCACTTCACTTCATGACATCACTTGCAGAGAACTGGGCAGGAAGTTATAATGCCACCCTGAAGTTTACATACCACATGTGCAGCCGGAGTTTGCATGAAAAAAGAACAATTCATAAAACCAAGTTTGTTCAAAAACAACCATGAATAGGAAAAGTCACATCCAAACATTGTAAGAGTTTGTGTGTGTGTGTGTGTGTATAATTTAAAAGGCACAACGAAAAAGGAAATCTATTTATTTCTTTTCCCTACTTAACTAAGCATTCAGTCTACAATCAACTGGTTAGTATGAAGTATTATTAAGGCACTATTTTTACAGTACCTTTTTTATGGGAGTATGTTATACAAACAGTGGTTTTTTGAAAAAGGGCACAAATTGGTTATTCTCTTTTATGCTTCCTATATTAAGTCAAACCAAAGCTCTGGATCTTTGCATTAAAGGTAACGTAACTGGAAACAAAAACATTTTAATATTCAAAATGTCTTTCAATTTTACTCTATTCATTCCATCACAGTAAAGCTTTATTTATCAAAAATCAATTTTCAAAGAACCCTACATTTAAAATAATTTCAGAGGTTTCACATGGCAAAAAAAAGGGAGTGGAGAATCTTTTAATAAGTTACTGACTACTTTAGAAAAAATACATAAAAACAAATTATTTAATCATACTGTAAAATTACTTTTTAAAAAATTCCTTATTATTGTGGAAGGTCACAGATATCAAACATACCACTACTCAAAAAAACAGGGTTATTTTAAAATTCTGCACAGATGATTATTACTGTGTCATTTTAGAGTACTTTATTTAAGGCAATTTTACCATTAATAAAAGTTAAATGTCAACTGAAAGAAAATCATCCACACAGTACAACAGAAAAGTGGTCTAAAGTTGTGAGCAGATAATTCATAGATTAACATAAAAGGCCAAGTTATATCTGAAAATTTACTCATCAGAAAAGAGATAAATTAAAACTGGAAACCATTTTTTTAATCCATGGTTTTAGGGAAAAACATTTTTTTTAATGTGATAATAGCCATTGGGAAAAGAGTATGGAGGAGATGGCCAGTTTCTGGTCCAATATATACAGAGCTTAGAGGTCATCAATCTACACTAACAAGTAAAAAGCTGAACAAACTGAAAAACCAACAGCTCTTCTTAGATCCATCAGAAGAGTGAGGTCACACGATAAACAGCTGCCTCTACAATTGGATAAACAGTCACACAGAAACAACCATGGACTGGGGCAGCCCCATGAGCAGAAAGGGCCACGGGAACCAGTGCCTGGGTAGGAAGATCTGAACTGTAACTGAAGAACAACCAGGGGCTCAGATAAATGTGTCCTGAGCAATATATAAAATATTCCTATGTATACACTGTCATGAGAATCTCTAGATATATTATTTATGAAAAAAAACATTTAAGAAAACAAAGGAAGCAAGAAAGGAAGAATATCACAATGCCTTTCCACAAAACCGAGTGGTGTCAAGCTTGCCACAAACATCACTAGAGAGCATTTTGACCAAATCACCTTGGACAGAAACTTGCAAGCCACCTATAATGGTTTCAATTTATAGTTTCAACTAAAGACTAAATTGACTTTCACACACACAGTTTAGGTTGGTTGGTGAACAAACAGGAACCAAACAGAAATTTGGACATAGGAAGGACTTTGGGGACCACTGGGCTAGACCCCTCTTTTACACATGAGGAAACTAAGGACAAAGAGACTTATTTTAAAACAAACAACTAATTTCATAAAACAGTAAAGAACTTGATCCCCTTGCTTTTCAGCCAGGCTTCTGGTAAAATCAATTTACTTTGTTATAACATTTCATAAATATCATCTATGCTTCTTGAAAATTCTCAAGTGGTCCCAGAAATTTTTTATTTTCCAATCCCATTTCCAATTCCAAATAAACTGACTAAAATTCATATTAAAATATGATTACACCTCATATTTACAAGTGTAATCTAGTAGAGAATTCATAAAATGTAGCATGGTGGAGGAATCTAGAAATTGACTCTTGTTTAGCTTTTTTTTTCCCCTAAAGAAAACAAAACAGAACGTAAATAACTTGCTAGATCCAGTGAGTCAGACACACAGTTAAGAGCAGAACTCAGCTGTCCTAACTCTAGAAATAGTCTTCTGTATTCCACATTATGTTTTACTTATAAAAGGAAGGGGAAGCATGATCTTGCAAAACAAACACCTACTGACTAACCAGCTGAATTTGGGCAAGTTACCGAACTCTTGTAAAACAGGTGCTTCGACGATTTAGAGAGCACAGGTGATAAACTGAGCTCTAAAGTTTCTTACTCCTTTCCAAGAGTCTGGAATTTTTAAGATGGACTTCAATATGCATGAGGTCATGGGATGGAGTGGGAAAACAGAGTAATGCAACCTATCTCTCTGAGTAGTTTCAAAAGTTATACAAAAGGTGAGGGTAACAAAGTATCAGAAGAGAAAGACGCGAGCTCAAACCTGGAGATGGACAACTAGCTAGTGAATCTGTGGTTTCAGATGCAGTAAAGGGCTTCAGGTCACTCTCAACAGGGAGAAAATTGACACGTGCCATAACCACAGGGTTTCCAGGATGTGAACGTCTCCTAAGTGCTGACTTTTCACCTCTTAGCACTCCTTCCCATTGTTCTGAGAACGCATCTGGTATAGCTGGACAACTAATAGCAAATTACATAAATTATATATGTTGTTAAGGCCAAGAATTCGGTTTTCTTTAAACTCAGCATTCCATGATGGTAACTGTTAAAGCCAAAGAACAAAAAGACGAGTCTGATGCTGATACATTTGAGGATGGAGTAACATGAATATCATCAACCTTTTTCTGAAAAATAAGGCAGACCTCAAAGGCCATTCCTAACACGTTCCTCAGCTCACAATTTGTTATCAGGTGATTCTTACCAGCATGCATGTAGTTCATACATTATTTACATAACCTTATGTCATATGACTGGAAGAAAGCACCTGTTACAAAATCTCTTCATATTGAATTTTTTTTCCCCTATAGTTATTCACTCTCTTCTTCCTTCAGATAAATCCAGTTCTTTTTTGCCTATAATCTGTTTTTCTTTCTCTCTCTACCCTAAAATCTTCCCTAAAAGGGCATCATACTTACTAAGGGCTGAGTGACAATGCTTATAAATCTGAGGAAGTAATTCAGTTTTATCCCCATCCCTGGAACCCCCTACCTAGCCCATCAGTTGCATGCTTATATTATAAAACTTATATTTGGTCCTTTGAATGGACCTTCATAAATTCTAAGCAGAGATCGCTTTGAGATGAAAAGTGTTTTGAGTAGGTAAAGCCTAAATTCTGACAAGATAGATCAGGGCAACCCTTGCTAGCCAGACCCACACTAGCACCCTAAAGGTAGGGCTGGGGAAGGGCTGTGACTAGATACCTGGACACTGTGGGCAAACTGGAAAAAAAGCCCTGATCCCTGGCTGATCCAGCCCTGCTGCCCTTTGGGAACACGTTGCTCCACGTTAAGAGTCATGTAGGTGCCGAGCCCTCACCATGCCAACCCCACGGTCATATCTCTGTCTCTGTGCCCACATTCCTGTCTCCCCCTCTTTTCTGGCTTCCTGGGGCCAGTTCTAGGAGTCTGCCATCAGTGAGTCCTTTCAGGATGATTTTTATTTTTCCTAGACACTTGTCTGTATTGTCCCCACCATATAATTCACACCTCATATTATCCTCTTAATTCTCTACTTGGAGATACCCTCCAGATTAAACCTTGTGATAGTCTTTCCCTAGTTTATGAGTTCATGGCTTCTTACTCTAACTTATTTTTAACATTTTATATAAAGCGTAGAAGAAGTATGGTTTATATTTCTTATACAATTTCCTAAGTCTTTCATAGAGGTAAGTTCAATGTTAAAAAGATGGGAAAATCCAGAGTCAAACAGTTTTAATCAAAAGTAACAGTTATCTACAGGGAAATTGGTAGGCTATAGAAAATCTTTCCACAGATTAGACAAAGGCATCCCTTCTTCCAACCAGATGTAGCTTCACAACGGCAAATGGAGCCAGGCTGGATTTCAACTCAACCCTAGACAACTATAAGAAGAGTCAAGCTGCATCACAGAAAAGATTTTAAAGGAGGTAGTCCTTTGAACTTTGTTTTAGTAGAATTTTATTCTATTGTGTATCATTCTAATCTTGGACAACGTTTCACAGCTTGGACGTTCTATTGGTTAGATGGTAAATTTTATACAGTAGCAGCTATATTGATGAAATTTCTTTTAACACCAATGTGAATTGAGTGTCTAAGTCCATGCTAGGCCCTGGACTTCAGTCTAGCAATACAAACATGATACCTGACTCATGAAGCTTACAGCTCAGCAAAACAATCCCTGTTTAGAAGGAAATTATAATTTCTTTGACATTATACTTACTGATGAACTTGTTTTGCATAGTCTCCAGCAGAGCCTGGTGGGCATCTTCAGCTTGTAGAGCGTGTGAACATTCTCTAGCCAGTATGGTGCGTACGAGATGCTCCCCACACCCTAGAAATCCAAGGAAACCAGGAACAGTTGAGCAAAGGCAGTACTAAATATCCTTTTTGTCTTAGTAGCACTAAGATGCCCATATACGCCACTGAAGAAGTAGTTATGTTGGAAAATAATACATTGATGGATGAAATGATATCTATGTGTCATCTATTTAGTAACTTTAGTAATGAGATTTGGCAGAAACTAAAGAAACATAGGACTGTCTAATCTTGAAAGGAAATGAAGAAAATAAAAATAATTCCCCTTTTTCATAGAAATTATTCACATAAAACGGGAATTTAGATTCTCTACCTAGGAACTATTGAGGGTTCTGTTTCATTTCCTTTGCTGAATAATCACAAAAAACTGTTGCATGATTTCCACACAGTAGGTTCTTACTGGTTATCTATTTCATACGTAGCAATATGTATATTTTAATCAAAAGTTCTTAAGTTCATGAAATTTAAACCAATACAAACTGATGTAACACACGGTTCTGTTTGGCTAGTATGTACTCTAACAGACATTAGGCAATAAATCTACTGTAAAAATATAATCTGCAATTTTTTAAATAGTTCCATTCATTTCAGAAGTTTTATTTCCATATGTAGACCTCTTCTCCTCTCCCTCCTCCCTGTGTCCCCATATACACATGCACAGATGCATATACACGTGTGTATATTATGTATACACGTACATTACACACTCATTGTCAAAAATACAAACTGTTCAAAACCTGTCAATGCTTTTTTTTTTTTAATCACTTATGTTTTGCCAGAAATCTTTGCTGTTCAGTCATTGTGTCCAACTCTCGGTGACCCCATGGACTGCAGCACGCCAGCCTCCTCTGTCCTTCACTATCTCCCAGTTTACTCAGATTCATATTCATTGAGCTAGTGATACTTTCTAACCATCTCATACTCTGCCGCCCCCTTCTCCTTTTGCCTTCCATCTTTCCCAGCATCAGGGTCTTTTCCAATAAGTCAGCTGTTCACATCAGGAGGCCAAAGTGTTGGAGTTTTAGTCTGACTGCCAGAAATACCTTTCCCACATTTTTTGGTAAAGTAAATGTAAATCTCTTTCAAGATCTCAATATCTCTTTGAGAGTATCTATACTTAAGACCTTGTGGATAGGATTATGGTGATCCCTATTTTGTTAAAGCTTTGCACTATTATTTTTATAATTGGGGAAAGATTAAAATAAAGCTAATAGAAAAGAAACCATTTTTGACACTTATTAAAACTCCATAAAATTTAATTCCCTTTGTATACATATTTAATGTTGAACAGTGAAATGTTATACTTTAGAACAATAATAATTATTAGGAAATTGGCATATTATAAGCTAAATGGGTGTTCAGAAGGTTATGTACACATGACTCAAGTCAAACAGCTAAACCACATGAAGTTAACATTACATCAAAAATATACAGTATGTGGCAGAGAGACTTTTTCCTCTGTTGTTATACAGGAATATATAGGGTTTTCCAATGGTTGGTTGTTTCCCAGGAAACTTAAAATTATGACTTCTTTTCTGACATATATCACTTTTAACATAAGAGCTTTGACACCAAAAGTTTGTTCTCCTGCACGTTCCAATCAAACTCTAACTTCTGTGGTTTTATGCACAAATTTCTAAGATTTCTTATAAGATGCTGCCATACAGCTGAGGGTTTCCCTGGTGGTTCAGCTGGTAAAGAATCTGCCTGCAATGTGGGAAACCTGGGTTCAATCCCTGGGTTGGGAAGATCCACTGGAGAAGGGAATGGCTACACACTCCAGTATTTTGGCCTGCAGGATTCTGTCCATGGGGTCACAAAGAGTCAGACATGACTGAGCAACTTTCACTTTCATACAGCTGAAGTGTGATTCAGAGACTAATAGGTCCATTCTTTATTCATTAATATTAGAAATAAATAATTCAATACATCTTCCTTTTGTTCTTAATTATGCAAGCAAGAGTGTATTTATTTCCTCAGATTTTAGCAGAAAACATGGGTTATACAAAGAATGAAGACCTAACAACAAACCAAGAGGAAAAGTGATAAATAACAAATTCTAAAAGAGCTTAAAATGGTACACATTTATTTAGCTTCAATAAGACAGACAACTAAATGAACTGAAACAAACAGTTAATTCACAGCTTACGTTTTAAAAAAAACACCTTTGAAGATGCTGTGGAACCAATTAACGATTCTGAAAACAAATAAATGAAAGAAAACAACCAAGCATTTCTCTGGTGTTCCTATAGGAACTCCATAGCAGGGTAGTAAGAATGTTTATAAAGGAAAATTCTCTCCATAGCACTATACTGGTTAATAAATGAAGAAGAAGTTAACAAAATTAGAATAAAATCATTTGTAATCCATAATGAAATAATTGATATAAGCAACAATCATCAATGGCTGCTAATATCACAAAAAGATATAATCAGATATATGTCCCTTGATAAAATTACACCTTTATAGTCTTGCCCCACGCCAAAAAAATTACACCTCAACCTGATCAGGCTCTAAATTCAATTACTGATTTCAAAGAATAAAAAAAATCTGCAAAACCTATAGCTAACTTTATACTTAGTTGTGAAACACTGAATTGTTTCTCCCTAATATCAGGTTCTATGAAGACCTACAAGACCTTTTAGAACTAACACACACAAAAGATGTCCTTTTCATTATAGAGGACTGGAATGCAAAAGTAGGAAGTCAAGAAACACCTGGAGTAACNGGAGGGATTGGGGGCAGGAAGAAAAGGGGACGACAGAGGATAAGATGGCTGGATGGCATCACTGACTCAATGGACGCAAGTTTGAGTGAACTCCGGGAGTTGGTGATGGACAGGGAGGCCTGGCATGCTCCAATTCATGCGGCTGCAAAGAGTCGGACACGACTGAGAAACTGAACAGAACTGAACTGAATGGTTTGGGGATGCCTAATTTATTGTTTTCTTTATTTTACAATTTGGATATGACAGCACAACAGGCTATATATCACAATGTTTATGACAATGAAGGAAAAACATCTTTTTTAGTAGATTTCAAAAAATAAGGAAGAAGATTTTAGGGCTTGAAAAGAAGAAACATGCATGAAGAATATGGAGAAAAGTTTGTAAGAATCCAAAGATGCATTGGTAAAGAGACCAGTATATACTTTATGTTTTCTAAATTATAAAGAAACTCATTAAGTAACATATATGACCTCAGATAAGAAGTTAAAATGTATAATGACAATATACTTTTGCTCCTCCTATGAAAGCTAATGCTTATAAATTATCAGGGTTTTACCTTAGAAGCTGGTCATTAGAAGAAAATATATATCAAATATAATTTCTCGAGGTGGCAGAAAAATCACAAAAGTGGACTCCCTTCAAACCCAGTTATTGATGGCATTCTGGCATCATCATAGGGTGACAGCAAGCCTATGATGTCAAAAAGAGTGTAAGCATATTCCCCAAAGGAATAAAATACAGGAACACAGAGCAAAACCCCTTCTTTAAAAAAAAAAAATCATAATACTATACACCACATCGAATTTTTCAGTAATAGTCACCCAGTCTGTATTTTGATGATATCAACAATTTAGCTTAGAAATTCAGAGAGAAATTTGATTCTTACAGATAACATTTTATCAATGATCATATTTAGTAGAGAGCCAAGACAACTAAAAATCTACTATGACATTACTTAGGGCTTCCCTGATAGCTCAGTCGATAAAGAATCCACCTGCAATTCAGGAGACTCCCGTTTGATTCCTGGGTCAGGAAGATCTCCCAAAGAAGGGAGAGGCTACCCACTCCAGTATCCTTGGGCTTCCCTTGTGGCTCAGCTGGTAAAGAATCCACCTGCAACGCAGGAGACCTGAGTTTGATCCCTGGGTTGGGAAGATCCCCTGGAGAAAAGAAAGGCTACCCACTCCAGTNTTCTCTCTCCAGATTCTTCCTATCTAGCTAGGAGTCTAGGGCAAATGTTGGCAGCAGACTCCTGTCTGGTACTTATCAGTCCCCAAAATATGAACTTGATTTCCACTTCTTCCCCATCCATGCACACAACAGATTGTACTGAGCAGCTACTTGGTGCTACTGCCAGAGCACACAGCAGTAGGCAGAGGCGCTGCTACTGTTTTCAGATCTGCCCAGAGGTGCTGGACCCTTGACTGTCTACTGAATACTCAGTGAATGGCCACCCTAGCCAGTCCAGATGCCTGTGCCTTGACTGTGTCTTTTACAGACCAACGCTGGGGATCTGGATGGAAACCCTGGATGCAGGAGGCCCCTGGACATCCCCACAGCCTGCGGAGAGCCAGTCTCCACGGCCAGGTCTCTCCCATTCATCCCAACTTTTAGAGCAGTTCCAGTTCACTCTTCACTCTATTCTGGAGACTCCCACACTCAAAGACATCAGAATTATAACACATTTCCTCTCTCGTGGGGATCCTCAGCCTTTAACAACCCACACTAAAGATGAATGGGGTCGCAAGAATCGGACATGATTAAGCGACTGAACTGAAACATTTTAGGCTTTGAAGGCTATGTATGATTTCTGTTAAATACTGTTTTATTTTTGTAACAACCCTTTTAAAAATTAAATATCATTCTTTTCTCATTGGGCATGCAAATACAGGCCACGGCCAGATTTGGCCCACTTATCTTAGTTTGACAAGCCTCATAATGGAAAAACCTGTAATAAAAAGATGGAAAGGGAGATCATTATCAAAAAAACAAAACAGGGCAATCTGGGAGCCAGGGATTGGGAAAGGTGAGCAGATTTTCCAATGAACCAAATAAAACTTTACAGATTTAAAAAAAAAAAAACTGTTTAAAGCTCAATGCAAGAGAGAGAATTAGAATATACACCCATGGGGGGAAAAAAAAAAAGCAGCCTAGAATGATAAAGAGAAGGNGAGGTGAGCAGATTTTCCAACGAACCTAATAAAACTTTACAGATTTAAAAAAAAAAAAAACTGTTTAAAGCTCAATGCAAGAGAGAGAATTAGAATATACACCCATGGGGAAAAAAAAAAAAGCAGCCTAGAATGATAAAGAGAAGGAAAATGAGTTAAGAAGCCTGAAGTGTAAAACGAGAAAATCCAACATATTAATAGGCATTTTGAAAGAGAAGAGGAAAAAATGAGGAAGGGGCATTAATATTTGAAAAAAATAATAAATAAGAAATTCAAGAATTTAAGTTATAAGGAAATCCTTGAATCAAAGATACATACAGAGTTCCAAAGAAGATGAATAAAAACAAATCTATCATTAGTATACTATAGTGAAACACTGGACCAAAGACAAAGAGAAAATATTAAAAACTAATCAAAAAAATTAGCTCAGTTGGTAAAGAATCTGCCTGCAATGCAGGAGACCCCAATTCAATTCCTCGGTCAGGAAGATATGCTGGAGAAGCGATAGGCTACCCACTCCACTATTCTTGGGCTTCCCTTGTGGCTCAGCTGGTAAAGAATATGCCTGCAATGCGGGAAACCTGGGTTTGATCCCTGGGTTGGCAAGATCTCCTGGAGAAGGGAAAGGCTACCCACTCCAGTATTCCAGCCTGGAGAATATAGTCCATGGGGTTGCAAAGAGTCAGACATGACTGAGCAACTCTCACTTTAACTTTCAATAATAGAAAAAGAAGATCTATAAAAAATCTTTTAACTTAATGGGTAAATTACATATTCCCAAGCAAGAGAAGAGGCCAGAAGAATAATATCTTAAAGCTAAAGATGATAAGGCAGTAAACAAAACAGCTTGTCAACCTAGAATTAGTTACACTACCATTCAAGGCTGAGGATAACATAGTTTCAAATTTACAAACTCATTCCTTTGAGATTTAAGCTCCCAGCTTACTTCTACTCTGCCCGACACCACACCTTCTCATAATTCTTGCTGATTTTAGCATCTACCTAGATAAATCTCTCAATATCTTAGCTTCTGGATTTTCAGATATCTTCTCTTCAGATTAACCACACTGTGTCATATGGTCACTCCTATGACAACACCATAATCAGTAATATTAACTCCTCCACAGTCTCAGTTATCACCCCACTCCTCCTATTTTTCTAACTCATCTCTTGACCACTATAATTGCAACATTCCCTCCACTCACCAAAAAGTGCCATTCCATTAATTCCGTGGCTTTATAACTATTCCTCACTGCTCTCAGATTCTCACCCCCACCTTATCCAACTAAAATCCCATGCTTCATTAATGTGTATCCATTCTCTTACTCCTGAAAGTCTTTAAGTCTCGCTTAAGCATCAAACTTAACTGGCAAAAACCTATGCTGGAGTATCAGCCAGAATAACTACAGGAGGCTGTAAAAACAAACCACCCCCACATCTCAGTAGCTTAACAAGAAAAATATTTGTCATTAATGTTGTAAGTTATACCTGGGTCACCAGAGAGTGTGCTTCAGACAATCACCCGGGAACAAACCCAGGCTGATGGAGACTCCATCATCTATAACTGCACCTCCTGGATCATATTCCCACCAGGAGAATGGGAGGGCTACTAAAGGCCATCTTACAGCTTTAGCCTGGAGGTCACACATAGGATTTCCACTCTAGTCCACTGGCCAGAAATAGCCACAATGTCTCAGCAATTGCACCAGGGCTGTGAAATATAGAGGAGCATATGGATATTCAGGAAGTGCTACATTAAATGTCTCTGGGACATCAGAGTAAACCCAACTTCCCATGCTTGCACCTGCACAGCTAAACGAGGCACAGCTCTCATCCTGTGCCCATGGGGTGACATTCATGAGCAAGAAGACCCACCCGCTGAGAAAAGTGGGAGAGAAAAGACAGCCCCAGGCACCACACAGCATTGCTGAGTAATCCAGTCAGTCCCTGCTCCTCTGAGGCTTTGTGTTACACAGATTTAATACAAAAGCAAAAAAAAAAAAAAAAAGGCAAACTATTTAAACCTCTATAATTGAGTTCTCTTCTTTAAGCCCAAATTCATTTTTTTTCCTTTATTTTGGTTTTATTTATATATATAACATGAAATTTACCATTTAATTATTTTTTTAAGTGTAGAATTCAGTGGCATTCTTATTCATATTGTACAACTATCACAACCATCCATCTCCAGCACTTTTCCATCTTCCCAAACTAAAACTCTGCACCCATTCAACAACCCCTTATCCCCCACTTCTCCTCAACCCTGGCAACACCATTCTACTTTCCATTTCTATGAATTTGACTACTCTAGGTATCTCATGTAAGTGGAATCATACACTTTTGTCCTTTTCTGACTGATTTAGTTTGCTTAATATAATGTCCCCAAGGCTCATTTCTTATTGAAACAGGTTTCAGAATTCCCTTCCTTTTCAAGGCTGAATAACATTCCACCATATGCACATACCACTTTGGCTTATCTGTTCATCTGCCAATGGACATTCAAGATCAAATGCACTCTTAATCTATATAGAGAGCCATTTACTGGTGAAAGAAAATGGCTTGGCAAACTTTGCACCAAAAGAAGACCGCTTCTTTCACCCAATTATACAACTTTGCATTGAGTCAAATACAATTTCTGATAAGTTTATGCAGATGTATTTATCAGACATCATTAGAAGACATGAAAAAAGACTATTAACTGAGCTATTTTGGAAAATTCATGATACATTTAATTTCTACCATCAACAAAATTTTTTAATTTGCTTGAATAAATATGAGTAATTTGATTAAAATAAATCCTTATGGTGCCTGAAAATGGAGTCTTAGATTAAGAGCCCCTTTTATCTGTGTAAAGGATGAGCCACATGAAACCACTTCCAGGAAGCCACTGTTAGAGTGCTTATGTGTGGGTTTGTTTAGAATCTAGAAGAATTAATGAAGTATTTTTATTTTTTTCCTCATCTTGACATTTCCATCAATGTCATCATTTCTCTAGTTAACACTGACCAAGCTACAAAATAACTTCTCTGTATCTTTACTAAAAGAAAGACCTGAGAACTGTGGTCTTGTTCAGAAACCTTCTGTATTCCATGTATTCAGTTTTCTCATTCTCTCCCTCTCCCTCTGTCTCATCTCACACACCCCTACCTTAAGGACACAAGTTCCTGCAAAGTAGGAGGTCAGTATTTTTCTATTCTACAGTCAGACTGATGTCTGAAACCAAACGAATGAGTCTGGGACTCTTCATTTAAACTTCAGTTTCCTCAACAGTAAAAATGGAAGATAGGAGTCATAACTAGCTCACAAGGACAAAATGAGACAACACACATAGAACATTTAGTGTGAGGCTGGGCACTGAATAAGCACTTCATGCTGCAGTGAGGATACCGACTGCCTTAAGAAAAACCATTAGCTATCATTTTCTGTCTCTCCTCATCCTATTCTCTGTATTTTGCTTCTGTTAGAACAAGGTGATTCCCAGCTGGCTTGACAACCATCACTGAGAGCCTAGAATATAGTTGAAAAGGAGTTTAGCCTTTAACTTGCAATTCTGAAGTCTGCTGTTTCCAAGAAAGCTGAGCCCTCACCAAGGGTCAAAATGATCACGTGGTTAAACCCTGCATTATCAGAACAAAACAAATAATATGATGAAGATTTCACTTAGCTTGGTAGGAAACATTTTAACCGTGGTCATCCAAGGATTATGGATTATGCATGATTTTTGATTCAATATGTATTCCTTCTCTTATTTTTCCCAATTTCTGTAATAAACGCCTATCGCTTTTTTCCAAGAACTTCAATGCCCAACATCAGTGTTACACTCCTGCATTCACCATACTTTCTCTTCAGGTAAGATAGTAAAGGGCAAGGCAGGGTCTCCTGTAATGAGATTTGGTCTCATACACTTCACTGTCCTGTATATGAAATCATGAATGAATGCTACAGGTGTTTTATTTTATCCAACCTCCATCCAGGTGTTTTATTTTACCCATTTGGTATTTCTACCTCAGCATTAGTGATAGATGTATCCTTCAAATTATTAATAAGATAATTAAAAACATGTAACATAATAGCCCAATAGCCATATTGTCGAACCATGTTTTACTTCCAAAAGGTTAAGTAGCAAACTGAAAAGCATTTGCATTAAGGACAAAGACATAAAAACTTACCGGCTCTTGGCTGACACTCAAGACACATCTTCATTGCATCTCAAGATAAGTTTTAGTTGTTTTCTCTTTGTCTCATTCAGTGGTGGCAGCAGTGGTAGGAATGGAGCCAGATTATTACAAAATGAAAGCTGAAAGGCCCTTATGTGTCAAGTGTGTAAAGTAGTGTTCAGATGCAGGGTTTTAATGTAGCGTTTACACGGTAGAGGATTAGGATAGAATTCCCCCAGAGGACCTCAACAGGAGAAGAGGATTTTTAAGTGTAACTCCTAATCTTACAGACCTTCTTGCCTTCTGGAGACTCTCGATTTCTTCTAAACAACTCTAACCTCAGTACTGATCGAAACAGTCCCCAGAAGGGGTGAGGGAAGCTGCATTCACAGGAGAGAATAACCTACATTCCCAGGCTGCCTGCACCCCAGAGCAGGATTACAGGCCACAAAAGCTCACAGTCACTGCTCCTGGTGCACCACGCATCTCTGAGGCTTGCTGATGACTTTCAAAGTATTTATGTCATCTTATAAATGCTGCTGTTCACTCTCGCTGTGGTGAGTGGGCATCTGAAAATCTTTCAACACATCCCCTGTTAGAAGTCCACAGGGACAGAGAAGTAATGAGGAAAGGTCTTTCCAAATTTAAAAGGAAACATTTGGGACTTCAGTTTCCACTATTGCAACATCTCTTTTTCAACAAAGGAATTTATTACTCAGTACGTCACCTTTTCCCTGTCAGAGGATTTACAGCCAATTTTGGAGTTGGGTTACTTCTGGTTTTCAAGCCTGTCTTGTGAAATTAAAGAGAGGGCTGCCTTAAAAATGATAGAACACACGTGATTTCACTCTTCACAGTGTCCCCATAGTTATCAAACCTGGAACCTATTATATGCAAGAAGCAAACATTAGGAGCTTTATAAAGAGATGGAATAAGTAGTGAAGATGTGTAGCCCAGTCTAGCCCAGAGGGCGTGTGCACCAACACACCCTTAGTGTCTCCCTGGTATGCAGTTCTCTCTGACCTCTAACCCATCAGCACTCGCTGGGTATCTACAGTAATCTACCAAAAACAACTCGGCTTTTTTCTTATGAACAATAAATAACCAACCGAAAAAGCAATTTTACCATTATCTCTTAAAGACCTCATCTCCTACAAACTAGGATGCAGTTGATATATGCTTTAACATTTCATAATTATTTAAAATACAGAAAAATACATGAGAACAGTGACAAACAGGAAAATCTCTCATCTAGAGCACAGTGCTAAACATACTTAATGCATATGCTAAATATACTTAGTGTGTATGCTAAATATATTTAATCCTTGATATTTATTAGTTATTATATTCCATGTCTATTTTATTGAGAACGTATAACCACACCACAGAAGATCTATAAACTGCATAAATGGAAAGAATTCTAGTTTTGTGAATGCAAATATCTGCACACAAAAAAAGCTTCCAAAAAAAAATGAGTGTGAAAAGCCTTTATCCAGTCTGCCATATCAGACAGCCAGGGGTCTGTGGCCAACAACGCAGAGGTGCCACCCTGAAGTTTGAGGTGCTCCATCTTTCTCTGGGCCCTGCTCTTCAGCAGTGTCCCATTTCAATGTGAGGACATATCTGACACTTACTGTTAGCCTCAATACAGATGATGAAACAGGATCTTGCTTCTTGCTCTTCTTGTTTTCCCAGTCTAGTTATCTAAACACAACATGCTCATCAGGACACTGGGGACAAATGGTGCCAGGCAGCAGAAAGATTCAGAGAAAACCACCTCACAGAAGTGGTGTTCCTTGGCTTATGTTGGAGCCCATAAAATTCCATCACTACTATTGCATTTGTCTGGAAAACACTCTACGTGTGTAAAGGGCAGACTACTCTCTAGGAGAGAACTTCATTAGAGCAGCGGCTGCCATAGGAGCAGCAAGCACTGATTCCATGTCTGGCTGATGCTTCTGTACATCTCCCCTCTGGACTTCTGTTCCACTGTGGAAATGAGGGGAACCACCACTGCCCAAGGAACCTGAAATGAGTCACTTAAGACCGCTGTATCTCAGGTTCCTCACTGGAAAACATAAATGGCTTAGGCTTAAATGGGTTCAAATTCCTTGGGACAAAATTTTATAGATGGAAATACTTCTGGAATGTCAATAACTTTCTGGTTAAAATTAAGTTAAGAGGCTCATAATGAACAGACAACTTTAAAAAAAAAAAAAAAACCTTTAAAAAAAGCTGTTAATTCATGAAATAGTGTATTTAGATTGCTTTTTCTAACCTATTTGTTTTTAAGGGTAAGAAACATTGCTTTTTCTAACCTATTTGTTTTAAGATAAAGAGAGACTGATTCATTGTTAACTGATTAACTACTGCGCACCTGGCATTGTCAGAATATCATCACTTTACAGCCCTACAATTCACTTGCAAAAGGAAGATACGGTCATCCCAATTTGACAAATAAGAAACGTGAAGTGGAAGAACTAAGATTCTAAAATAAAAATCTTAAAACTCCAAGTAAAACGCTTATTCCAAGAGAGTACACCACCACAGAAATAAGGCTAATATCATCCCACAAACAATGAAGATATAAGCAAAGAAAGCTCAAAAGCCTGAATCCATGATTAAGATCAAAATAGTAATTAGCTGCAGATAAGCAGCACAACAAATTCTACCGCCAATACTTGGGACTGGAGATAGCCCCCAATTTTACTATGACATTCTAAAAACAATCACTAAATTAACTCCAATGGAATTAATGTCAAAATTGGAGATTTCATTTTGCATCAAACCAGAGAGTGCCTTTTATGAGTTAAAAAAAAAGCCCAAGGCATAGCTGTAAACAATCTACAATAATGTTGATGTGATGTAATGTAAAATAAATTTCAGCACACATATAGAGAAGATGGAGAAACTCTATACCGTCAGCAAAAACAAGACCGGGAACTGACTGTGGCTCAGATCATGAAATCTTTATTGCCAAATTCAGACTAAAATTGAAGAAAGTAGGGAAAACCAATAGACAATTCAGGGATGAACTAAATCAAATCCCTTAACAATTATACAGTGGAAGTGACAAATAGATTCAAAGGACTAGATTTGATAGAATGCCTGAAGAACTATAGATGGAGGTTCATGACAATGGATAGGAAGCAGTGATCAAGACTACCTCCAAGAAAAAGAAATGCAAAAAGTCGAAATGGTTGTCTGAGGAGGTCTTACAAATAGCTATTAAAAGAAGAGAAGCAAAAGGCAAAGGAGAAATGAAAAGATATATCTATTTGAATGCAGAGTTCCAAAGAATAGCAAGGAGAGATAAGAAAGCCTTCCTCAGTGATCAGTGCAAAGAAGTAGAGGAAAACAATAGAATGGGAAAGATAGAGACCTCTTCAAGAAAATGAGAGATACCAAGGGAACATTTCATGCAAAGATGGGCACAAGAAAGGACAGAAACAGTATTGGACTTAACTGAAGCAGAAGATATTAAAAAGAGGTGGCAAGAATAAACAGAAGAACTGTACCNTAGAGACCTCTTCAAGAAAATGAGAGATACCAAGGGAACATTTCATGCAAAGATGGGCACAAGAAAGGACAGAAACAGTATTGGACTTAACTGAAGCAGAAGATATTAAAAAGAGGTGGCAAGAATAAACAGAAGAACTGTACCAAAAAGATCTTCATGACTAAGATAATCATGATGGCATGATCACTCACCTAGAGCCAGACATCCTGGAATGTGAAGGCAAGGGGCCCTTGGAAAGCATCGCTACAGACAAAGCTGGTGGAGGTGATGGAATTCCAGTTGAGCTATTTCAAATCCTAAAAGATGATGCTGTGAAAGTGCTGCATTCAATATGCCAGCAAATCTGGAAAACTCAGCAGTGGCCACAGGACTGGAAAAGGTCGATTTTCATTCCAATCCGAAAGAAAGGCAATGCCTANCTTCTCACTCACTTGACATTGTTTTCAATGGTGTAGAAGTTTTTAATTTTAATGAAGTCTATGTTAAAAATTATTTCTTTCAAGATTTATGCCTTTGATATCGTATCTGAAAAGTCAACATCATCCCCCAAATCATCTAGTTTTGTTTTTTTTTTGCCCATTTTATCTTCTAGGAGGTTCATAATTCTGTACTTTATACGTAGGCCTATGACCTATTTTGAGTCAATTTTTGTGAAGTGGTAAGGTTTCTTTTGCATGTGGATTCTTTTGTGTTTGTCTGTGAATGTCATGTAGACTCAGCATCATTTGTGGAAAAGATTACCTTTGCTTCATTGTATTTTCTTTGCTCCATTGTCAAAGATCAGTTCAGTTCACTTCAGTCACTCAGTCGTGTCTGACTCTGCAATCCCATGGACTGAAGCATGCCAGGTTTCCCTGGCCATCACCAACTCCCAGAGCCTACACAAAGTCATGTCCACTGTGTCAGTGATGCCATCTAACCATCTCATCCTCTGTCATCCCCTTCTGCCCTGCCCTCAATTTTTCCCAGCATCTGGGTCTTTTCCAATGACCTGGCTCTTTGCATCAGGTGGCCAAAGTATTGGAGTTTCAGCTTCAGCATCACTCCTTCCAATGAGTACTCAGGACTGAGCTACTTTAGGATGGACTGGTTGGATCTCCTTGCTGTTCAAGGGACTCTCAAGAGTCTTCGCCAGCACCACGTTTCAAAAGCATCAATTCTTTGGCACTCATCTTTCTTTATAGTCCAAATCTCACATCCATACATGATTACTGGGAAAACCGTAGTTTGACTAAACAGATCTTTGTTGGTAAAGTAATGTCTCTGCTTATGCTGTCTAGGTTGGTCATAGCCTTTCTTCCAAGGAGAAAGCGCCTTTTAATTCCATGGCTGCAGTCACCATCTGTATTTGGAGCTCAAAAAAGTAAAGTCTCTCACTGTTTCCATTGTTTTCCCATCTATTTGACATGAAATGATGGAACCAGATGCCATGATGTCAAAGATCAGTTGACCATATTTATATGTGTTATTTCTGAGCTTTCTAGATTGTTCCATTGATCTGTCTATTCTTTCACCAATACCACAGTGTCTTGATTACTATAGTTTTATATTAAGCCTTGTAGTCAGAGTGTTCAGTTCAGTTTAGTTCAGTCACTCAGTCGTGTCTGACCCTTTGCCACCCCATGGACTCCAGCACACCAGGCCTCCCTGTCTATCACCAATTTCTAGTGTTTACTCAAACTCATGTCCATTGAGTCAGTGATGCCATCCAAGCATCTTATCCTCTGTCATCCCCTTCCCGGATAGTGCTAATCTTCCAATTTTGTTCCTCTAAACCACAAATGAAGTTCCAATATACTGGACACCAGATGTGAAGAGCTTACTCATTGGAAAAGACTCTGATGCTGGGAAAGACTGAAAGCAGGACAAGTGGGTGTCAGAAGACAAAATGGTTGGATGGCATTACCAACTCAATGAACATGAGTTTGAGCAAGCACCAGGAGATGATGAAGGACAGGGAAGTCTGGCGTGCTGCAGTCCATGGAGTTGCAAAGAGTCGGACATGACTGAGCAACTGAACAACAAAACCACAAATGTTGTGTTGGCTACTAGGTATATTTGCCTTTCCATATAAACTTTAGATTAATTTTGCTGTTAACCACAAAATAACTTGCTAAGAATTTGATTTGGATTGTACTAAATCTCTATAACAAAGTAGGAAAGAACTTACATTTTGACATTGTTTTCTTATCCATAAATATGACATATGTCTCTGTTTTGCTTTTTTAATTTCATTCTTCAGAGTTCATCTATGTTCATAAGCAAAATGGGATGATTTTTATTCTCTATTTTTTATCTCATTTTTGAAACCAAAATTATGATACTATTATAAATTATTCTGAGAGCTTTTACTCTTATTGTATTCCTTGGAATAATTTATATACCAATAACAATTAACTGTTATCTTAATTGCTTGTTACAACTCACCAACAAAGCCAACTATTACAACTCACCAACAAAGCCAACTAGGACCACTTTTGTTGGTGATTAAAGAGAAGAGGATATCTTTGTCTTCTATTTCAATTTCTTTAAAATGTATTAGTCTAGGCGGTCCCAAGATGGCAGAGAAATAGGATGAGGAGACCAGTNCAAAGCCAACTATTACAACTCACCAACAAAGCCAACTAGGACCACTTTTGTTGGTGATTAAAGAGAAGAGGATATCTTTGTCTTCTATTTCAATTTCTTTAAAATGTATTAGTCTAGGCGGTCCCAAGATGGCAGAGAAATAGGATGAGGAGACCAGTTTCTCCCCCACAAATTCATCAAAAGAACATTTGAACACTGAGCAAATTCCACAAAACAACTTCTGAATGCTGGCAGAGGCCATCAGGAACCCAGAAAGGCAGCACATTGTCTTCAAAAGGAGGTAGGAAAAAATATAAAAGATAAAAAGAGACAAAAGAGGTAGGGACAGAGATCCCTCCTGGGAATAGAGTCTTAAAAAAAGAGAGAAGTTTCCAAACACCAGGAAACACTCTCACCTGTGGGTCTGTGGTGAGTCTTGGAATCTCAGATGGCAACATAATCGGGAGGAAAAATAAATAAGTAACTAATTAAAACCCACATATTACCTGCCTAACAGCAACTCCCAGTGCAGAAGCAGGCCAGATGCTTGCATCCACCACAAGCAAGCGGGGTGGACAAGGAGGCTTGGGCTGCATTGCTTAGGCTAAGGACAAGACCTGAATGCCCCAAGGGCACTCTGAGGGAACTAACATGAGATAGCAACCCAGACTGTGGGATAGCCAGAGAGAGAGAGGAGAAAAAAAGAGAGAGTGAGAGAAAGAACTGTACCATGAAAAGCTCTAACCTAAGACACTGCCAGGCATGCTCACAGAAAAAAGGACTGAGCAGAGCTAGCAGGCTGCAGACTGGTTCATTCCCCACATGAGACAGGTAGGCAGAGGCAGTCAGAGCCAGAAGGGGGCAATCTTGGCCCCAGAGAGGCATCCTCTACCAAACTGCAAGCAGGTTTCATTACTAACCAAGACTTCTTGGGATTCTGAATAGCTGACATCCACCAAGACAATCACAGCCAGAGATCAGATCCCCAGAAGAGACACACAGCACACCTGAGAAGGCGTGTCTGTGGTACACCCAGAAAACTGAGTGACTGGGACGGGGTGGGGGGGGGCNAGGTTAGGTGGTCTGGTATTCCCATCTCTCTCAGAATTTTCCACAGTTTACTGTGATCCACACAGTCAAAGGCTTTGACATAGTCAATAAAGCAGAAATAGATGTTTTTCTGGAACTCTCTTGTTTTTTCCATGATCCAGAGGATGTTGGCAATTTGATCTCTGGTTCCTCTGCCTTTTCTAAAACCAGCTTGAACATCAGGGAGATCATGGTTCACATATTGCTGAAGCCTGGCTTGGAGAATTTTGAGCATTACTTTACTAGCATGTGAGATGAGTGCAAAACCTAGACAGCATATTAAAAAGCAGACATTACCTTGCTGACAAAGGTCTGTCTAGTCAAAACTATGGATTTCTAGTAATCTTATATGGATGTAAGAGTTGGACTAGAAAGAAAGCTGAGCACTAAAGAATTGATGCTTTTGAACTGTGGTGTGGAGTAGTCTCTTGAGAGTCCCTTGGGCTGAAAGGAGATTCAACTAGTCCATCCTAAAGGAAATCAGTCCTGAATATTCATTGGAAGGACTGATGCTAAAGGTGAAACTCCAGTACTTTGGCGACCTGATGCAAAGAGCTAACTCATCTGAAATGACCCTGATGCTGGGATAGATTGAGGGCAGGAGGAAAAGGGGTCAACAGAGGACAAGATGGTTGGATGGTATCACTGACTCAATGGACATGAGTTTGAGCAAGCTCCAGGAGTTGGTGGTGGACAGGGAAGCCTGGTGTACTGCGATTCATGGGGTTGCAAAGAGTCAGACATGACTGAGCAATGAACTGAACATTATAATATATGCCAGATATCAAAGCCTGGGAAACAAACAGTGGATTTATACTGTTAAAAGAATCTCACATTTGTGAAGTAATATATTATTATTCTACACAGACTATGGTAAATTATGATGCATATGTAATATCTAGAGCAACCACAAAAAAACATAATACACAGAAGTATAATAAATGTTAATAGAGGAAAATGAAATATTAAAAAAATAATCAAACCAAAGGATATAGGAAAAGAACAGAGAAACCAAAGAGCAAATAGAAAACAAAAAGCAGGATGGTAGATTTAGTCCAAGCATATCTATAGTTACATTAAGTGTAAATGGACTAAAACACTCTTTATATAAAAGGCTCAGATTAACAATGTGGATTAACTTTAAAACGGTATTGACCCAGTTTGTTTATAAGAAACATACATTAATATAAAGACAAGATAAGGCTAAAAGTAAAATGGGTGGAACATAATACACCAAACAAGCAGTAAGTGTAAGAAAGCTGATTTGACTATATTAATGTTAAGCAAAGTAAACACCAAAATAAAGATTATCTAGAGATAAACAATATTTTATAATAATAAAAGTATCAATTTGTCAACATACAAAGTATTAAAAGTTAAAATATATTTTTATTTTACAGAACAACTATATGGACAAATACTATGGAAACATAATATTTAGTGACAAAAGCAAGTCACAGAGAATGGTATATCATATAACAACATATTCTCATGGCTCAATAAAAATCATAAAACTAAATAATATACTGGTTAGAGATATACACACATGTGATTAAACTTTTTTTTAAGCTAAAAAGTGATACACAGAATTCAGGATAATAGTTTTGCTTCTGGAGGACAGGCAGGCGTTTGGGAAAGAGTAGATGTGAATTCTGTTACTAATGTTTATTTGTAACCTAATGATAAGTTCAATGAACTTAATTTCATTTTGTTTCATAACTTACTTATGTAATATAGTATTTTATATGTAGCTAATACTGCCATTTTTAAAAACTCAGTTCTTAATAAGAAAAGATAATTAGTCAATACCCACCAATATCCTTAAAAATAATCATTCCTTTTGAGTCTTAAGGAGTATTTCTAGGAATTTTGGTAAGGAAATACACAAATATACAACAGTTAAACACAAGAAAATCACTATTTTTAGAACAGCAAAAAGCAAACAATAAAAAACAGGAATTAAACAACTCATTGGTCATTCTAAGAGACTAAAACAACCATAGAATAGAATTTTATTATATGAAGCTATTTAATATAATTAAGTTACTATTTAGATCACTACTTAGGAGTTAGTAAATTCCTAAACTTTAAAAGTTAAACTAGGGGTACTTACATGGACATTATGGATTCTCCAACTAGGAATTCCATGCAATTTTTCTAGAATTGTGTGTATACTTATGCAGATAACTGTAGTCACAAGCATGCTTCTAGGGAGAAGGTCTATAGTTTTTATGTTCTCAAAAGAAGAATGGTTACTAAAAAAAAAAAAGTTACTAAGGTAGCTAATCTGCAAAGATGGCACCAATGAACAAAGCTGCCCAGGACTCATACCCACATGTAATCCCCTTGCACAATGAATCCGGATTGTGACCCCGTAATTAACTTTACCTATTGCAATGCAAGTTCCAGGCCTAAACCATAAAAAGGATTGACAGCTTTTGCACTCTGAGTGTCCTGAGCAATGTAAGAATCCAGCTGCCTTGTGGAAGAGGCCATGTTAGACCAGAATTAGTCCTGATACGACATGGGCAGACAGCAAAGCCAAAGCACCTGAGCACACCAGCTGAGCCCATCATTCTGGCTGTGCCCGCCAAGGCACCAGCCACGTGAGGAAGCCACCATGGACACCTAGGTAAACCACCATCTAACCCTACCCACATGAGAACTCCCAAACAAACCAACAAAAGGATGATCCACTTGAGATCTAGTTAACACATATAATCGTAAGAAGAGGATTATTTTTCTAAGTCACAAAATTTGGGAGTGATTTGTTAAGCAGCAAATAGGTAGCTAAACAACTACAGACTGCTAGTTCAGACTGAGTAACCTCACCTAATTAAGGACCGAATATTTTATATAATGGCTGAAACGAAAATCAGAAGCTATCCATCAGAACTGTAGAAAATTCTTAAAGAGATTGGGATATCAGATCACCATATCTGCCTCCAGAGAAACCTGTATGCAGGTTGAGAAGCAACAGTTAGAACAAGACATGGAATAATGGATGGGTTCAGAATCAGGAAAGGAGTACCTCAAGGTTTATCGTGACCTTGCTTATTTAACTTATACAGAGTACATCATGCAATATGCTGGGTTGGATGAATTAAAAGATGGTATTAAGATTTCCAGGAGAAATATCAACGACCTCAGATATGCAGATGACAATATCTTAATGGCAGAAAATGAAACAGAACTAAAGAACCTCTTGATGACGGTGAAAAGAGGAGAGTGGAGAAGCTGGCTTAATCACTTCTTGGCAAACAGATCTTGAAAAAGTGGAAATGGGGACAGATTTTATTTTCCTGGACTCCAAAATCACTGTCAACAGTGACTGCAGACATGAAATTAAAAGACAGCTCCTCCTTGGAAGAAAAGCTATGACAAACCTAGACAGCGTATTAAAAAGCAGAGACGGCACGTCACTGACAAAGGTCTGTCTAGTCATGTATGGATATGAGAGTTGGACCATAAAGAAGGCTGAGCACCAAAGAATTGATGCTTTCGAACTGTGGTGTTGGAGAAGACTCTTAAGAGTCCCTTGGACTGCAAGGAGATGAGATCAAACCAGTCCACCCTAAAGGAAATCAGTCCTGAATATTCATTAGAAGGACTGATGCTGAAGTTGAAGCTTCGATACTTTGGCCACCTGATGTGAAGAGCAGACTCACTGGAAAAGCCCCTGATGCTGGGAAATACTGAGGGCAACAGTAGAACAGGGTGACTGAGGATGAGGTGGTAGGCCAGCATCGCTGACTCCAGGAGACGGTGAGGGCCAGGGAAGCCTGGCATGCTGTAGTCCATGGCTTGCGAAGAGTCGGACATGAGTGACTGAACAACAATCCATGAGAGGACATAACATCACTCCCCAGTTCTCTGTGCAATAATCCCTGCTGATGCACATGCACGCACGCACACAGACACAGTCACACGCCCCCCCCCAACACACATCTATGCCATTTATATAATAGTTCCACTGAGTAAAACCAATTTCACCTTGATTTCATGTACTTAATTCACATAGGCTCTTTTATTACACATAAACAAAACAGATCAAGCATACACTTTGCCCTTATGTTAAATTAAATGAAAAGAGGTGAGACCTTCACATGACCCTTTATTTAAAATACTACAGTGGTTACTTATGTAAATCACTTTCCTTCCCTCTGGACTAAAAAAGAACAAAGTAGACTGAGGTTCAGGGAACACACACTGAAAGGTATTTTATAATGTTAATAAAATAGCATTGTATTATGTCACAGTAAGACAATTACAATGCTTACTGCACAGAAATACTTTCTCTTTATTAATTTCCACAATCATCTTGTAAATGATATTTGAGAAGGAAACAAATTCAAGCAGAACCAGGAATCCTGCCCCAGAACCAAGAAGCAAAGCAGAACTTAAACAATATGAAACAGCCAGATCCCATTTCATCTATTCAATTTGAGTGAAATGAAGATGTAAACAAACTCTGTGGTGGTGTGGGTTTTTTTGTTTTTTTAATCTACTGCATTTGATTTTTCAAAAAAACCCATCCATTTCCACAGCCAAATTTCTGTTAGCCAAAAATAATGGCAAGAGGCATGGCTGTGGTAAGGACAGATTTAAGTGATAAGTATACGTTTTTAACTCTCACAATTCACCATTTCTAGTAGGACAGTGGATGATTATATTTCAGTTTGGCCTCTATTTTTTTCACATTTCTCTACTGTCACTAAGTAAAGATTGTTTAGATTCTTTCAGCACTAAGACACTGTTTGACTGAACCTCAGTTTTCTCATTTGAAAATTGAAATCATTATGTACGAAGTACTTAGCACAGTGCCTGATCATAGCAAGTGATAAACAGAGGATAGCTGCTGTTATCATCCTTATTGATAATCATCGAATGATATCAAATATCAGTGTAGCAGGGTCCTGGCATTAACCCACNCTGTTTGACTGAACCTCAGTTTTCTCATTTGAAAATTGAAATCATTATGTACGAAGTACTTAGCACAGTGCCTGATCATAGCAAGTGATAAACAGAGGATAGCTGCTGTTATCATCCTTATTGATAATCATCGAATGATATCAAATATCAGTGTAGCAGGGTCCTGGCATTAACCCACACAACTGTGATTTCCTACTGTGCTAAGAGAATCCTGATTTTGTTCATGCTGCTCCAGTCACCTGTTGTTCAGTCAGTCACTCAGTCATGTCAAAACCTTTGCGACCCCATGGACTGAAGCACTTCAGGCTTCCCTGTCCTTCACTATTACCTGGAGTTTGCTCATCTCATGTCCACTGAGTCAGTGATACCATCCAGCCATCTCATTCTCCTTCTCCCTCTTCTCTTTCTGCCTTTAATCTTTCCCAGCATCAGGGTCTTTTCCAGTGAGTTGTCTCTTCACATCAGGTGGCCCAAGTATTGGAGCTTCAGCTTCATCATCAGTCCTTCCAATGAATATTCAGGACTGATTTCCTTTAGGATTGACTGATTTGATCTCTTTGCAGTCCAAGGGACTCTCAAGAGTTTTCTCCAGCACCACAGTTTGAAGACATCAATTCTTTGGTGCTCAACCTTCTTTCTGGAGAATAAAATTTGGCAACCCACTCCAGTAATCTTGTCTGGAAAATCCCATGGACAGAGGAGCCTGGTAGATAGCATCGCAAAGAGTCGAACATAACTGAGCTACTTCATTCACTCACTCACTCACTCAACCTTCTTTATGGTCGAATTCTCACATCCGTACCTGGCTACTAGAAAAACCATAGCTTTGACTAAACAGATTTTTATCACAAAGTGATATCTCTGCTTTTCAAGAAGTTGTCTAGGTTTTGTCATAGCTTCTCTTCCTAGGAGCAAGTGTCTTAATTTCATGGCTGTAGTCATCATCTGCAGTGATTTTGGAGCCCAAGAAATAAACTCTGTCACTGTTTCCATGTTTCCCCCATCTATTTGCCATAAAGTGATGGAAACAGATGCCATAATCTTAGGTTTTTGAATGTTGAGTTTTAAGCCAACTTTTTCACTCTCCCTTTCACCCTCATCAAGAGGTTCTTTGCTCCTCTTCACTTTCTGTCACTACAGTGGTATCGTCTGCATACTTGAGGTCATTGATATTTCTCCTGGCAATCTTGATTCCAGCTTGTGGTTCATCCAGCCTGGCATACACATGATGTACTCTGCAAATAAGTTAAATAAGCAGGGTGACAATATACAGCCTTGATGCACTCCTTTCCCAATTTGGAACCAATCAATAAAAAAGAAGCAGATGTTTCTCTAGTATTCTCTTGCTTTTTTTGATGATCCAGCAGATGTTGGCNTGATCTCTTTGCAGTCCAAGGGACTCTCAAGAGTTTTCTCCAGCACCACAGTTTGAAGACATCAATTCTTTGGTGCTCAACCTTCTTTCTGGAGAATAAAATTTGGCAACCCACTCCAGTAATCTTGTCTGGAAAATCCCATGGACAGAGGAGCCTGGTAGATAGCATCGCAAAGAGTCGAACATAACTGAGCTACTTCATTCACTCACTCACTCACTCAACCTTCTTTATGGTCGAATTCTCACATCCGTACCTGGCTACTAGAAAAACCATAGCTTTGACTAAACAGATTTTTATCACAAAGTGATATCTCTGCTTTTCAAGAAGTTGTCTAGGTTTTGTCATAGCTTCTCTTCCTAGGAGCAAGTGTCTTAATTTCATGGCTGTAGTCATCATCTGCAGTGATTTTGGAGCCCAAGAAATAAACTCTGTCACTGTTTCCATGTTTCCCCCATCTATTTGCCATAAAGTGATGGAAACAGATGCCATAATCTTAGGTTTTTGAATGTTGAGTTTTAAGCCAACTTTTTCACTCTCCCTTTCACCCTCATCAAGAGGTTCTTTGCTCCTCTTCACTTTCTGTCACTACAGTGGTATCGTCTGCATACTTGAGGTCATTGATATTTCTCCTGGCAATCTTGATTCCAGCTTGTGGTTCATCCAGCCTGGCATACACATGATGTACTCTGCAAATAAGTTAAATAAGCAGGGTGACAATATACAGCCTTGATGCACTCCTTTCCCAATTTGGAACCAATCAATAAAAAAGAAGCAGATGTTTCTCTAGTATTCTCTTGCTTTTTTTGATGATCCAGCAGATGTTGGCAATTTGATCTCTGGTTCCCCTGCCTTTTCTAAATCCAGCTTGAATATCTGGAAGTTCACAGTTCATGTATTGTTGAAGTCTCTCTTGGAGAATTTTGAGCATTACTTTATTCACGTGTGAGATGAGTGCAATTGTGCAGTAGTTTGAGCATTCTTTGGCATTGCCTTTCTTTGAGATTGGAATGAAAACTGACTTTCCATTCCTGTGGTCACTGCTGAGTTTTCCATATTTGCTGGAATATTGAGTACAGCACTTTCACAGCATCATCTTTCAGCATTATCTTTCAGGATTTGAAAGAGCTCAACTGGAATTCCATCACCTCTACTAGCTTTGTTCGTAGTGATGCTTCCTAAGGCCCACTTGACTTCACAGTCCAGGCCGTCTGGCTCTAGGTGAGTGACCACACCATCATGGTTTTTGGGTCACTAAGACCTTTTTTTGTATAGTTCTTCTATACAAACAAGTTATTCTTGCTACCTCTTCTTAATTTCTTCTGCTATTGTTAGGTATTCATTGTTTCTGTCCTTTTTCATGCCCATCCTTGCATGAAATGTTCTCTTGATATCTCCAATTTTCTTGAAGAGATCTCTAGTCTTTTCCATTCTATTGTTTTTCTCTATTTCTTTGCATTGTTTATTTAAGAAGGCCTTCTTATCACTCCTTGCTATTCTCTGGAATTCTGCATTCAGTTGGGTTTATCTTTCCCTTTCTCACTGGCCTTTTGCTTATCTTCTTTTCTCAGTTATTTGTAAAGCTTCCACAGACAACTACTTTGCCTTCTTGTATGTCTTTATCTTTGGGATGTTTTTTGTTACTTACTCTTGTAAAACCTCCATCACAGTTCTTCAGGTACTCTGTCAGTCCCATCTAATCCCTTGAATATCCACTGGATAATCATAAGGGATATGATTTAGGTCATTCATGAATGGCTTAGTGGTTTTCCCTTCTTTCTTCAATTTCAGCCTGAATTTTGCCATAAGAAGCTCATGATCTGAGCCACAGTAGCTCCAGGTCTAATTTTTTGCTGACTGTATAGAGCTTCTCCATCTTCAGCTGCAAATAATCGATCTGATTTTGGTATTGACCACTTGGTAAAGTCCACGTGTAGAGTTATCTTTTGTGTTGTTGGAAAGGGGTGTTTGCTATGACCAGTGTGTCTCTTGACAAAATTGCTAGTCTTTGCCCTGCTTCATTTTGTACTCCAAGGCAAAACTTTCCTGTTACACTATCTCCTGACTTTCTACTTTACCATTCCAATCCCCTATGATGAAAAGGACATCTTTTTTTTTTTTGGTGTTTGTTCTACAAGATCTTGTAGGTCTTCATAGACCCATTCAACTTCAGCTTCTTCGGCATTACTGGTTGGGGCACAGGCTCATGAACGTAACCTAAGGGTATGTGTGTGCTTATGACAGCTTCATGGGTAATCCCCTTTATCGGCAGTTAGCTCAGGAATGGGCTAGTGACTCAACATTATTCAACCAACAAAATGGGAAAAGTCAGCTGGGAAGCATCTAAAACATGTTCCTCACACCTAGAAGAGAGCTACACAGAGAAATAGTTTTTTTTTCTTCTAGCGATTTTTACGTCATGAGTTTTTCTAGCAACAAAGTAGCTGTCCTGCCGTCAGCCTGATGAAGAGGTCAGCGATGACAGCTGCAGAGTAAGTAAGGGACAGAGAGAACTGGATACTCGATGTCAGCAATGCAGCCTTAAAGCAACCAACCCTGCAGTCTACCTACCTCGGAACCTTCTCCTCTGTGAAACCATTGCACTCCTTGGTGAAGCCAGCTTGAGAAGTGACCATCTTACCTATAGCTCAGAGTACTCTAAATTACCACAATCATGGAAGGGTGTGAAAACTGCAATGAATTTTATCGAAACTAAATTACACTAAAATTAAACCACCCTTCTTTTCAGAGCAGTGCCTTCAGCATGAATGTCTAAAGCTTTTAATGTCTAAAGCTCCTGTTTAAGCAAGCAGGAGCACTAAGCCCTGGTTTTTTAGTGTGGAACAATTAAGTCAGTTTGTCAAACAGAATCTATTTGGCAGTGCTTTAAAATATGCAGTGGGTTACAGAGTTCAATTCAATAGATGTTTATTTATCGCGTACCAACCACATCTTTAGGGCACCAGCTTCTTCCTCAAGGAGCTCCATGTACCATAAGTGGTACATGTACCACATCATGGCACCACTGACCACGAAAGGTGTAACCTTTGGACTGAGCAAGGGAAGAAGGCAGGGTGGGAGGGAGGCTACAGCAAAAACATTTGAGCCCAACCTTGAAGGATGAGCCAGGCTTCACCAGGTGTGAGAAGGAGGGAAGGCATTCTAAATAGGAGCAGAAATAGAAACGTGCACTCTTTTCACACGATATTGTGCTAAATTGTTTATATTACAATGACAGATATAAAGAAATGAAGTAAATGATGATATCTAGGATGTGCTAAGGAGAGTTGCCCCAGACATGAAGATCAAAATAAAACTTACCTCTGCAAAGCACATAGTGAGATCTGAAAAATATCCATGAATTTGATGACAGCGGCAGGGTTTAACCTATCAAAGTTGTTCTGAGGAAAGCCCAGGGCCGTACAGAAACTCAAGTCTGCTGTGCGTATGCCTATTCCAGGTACAAACAGGCTATAATATTAAAGTGAAAGGCTCCAAAGAAGGAACTCTTACTAAGATGTGAAATGAAATCGAAACTACTAAGGCAACTCAGATGAATGAAGACATGTAAGGCAAATATATGGAAAAATATTTCCATTAATATTGTGCCTGTCAAGAGGGAGGGGATGTATGTATACTTGTTGCTGATTCACATTGTTGTACAGCAGAAACCAACACAACACTGAAAAGCAATTATCCTCCAATTTAAAAAAAGAATATTATATCTCTATATCCTACTAAATTTATGCTAACATTAAAAAGAAAGCCTAACAAGTAAAGCAGAGGCAAATCTAAACTTTAAAGATATGGAAGAACTCAGATAAAAGAAATTTCAGTAAACCTTAAATCGTTACTATCCTCTGATGTAAATTTTACTATCTATTTTAGCTACATGGGGCAAATATTCCATATTTCCAGGAACACACCATCACATCATCCTAGCAGAATTCGATAAGGAACTTACGGTTCTATCATCAATATTAGTAAACAGTGACTATTATGATAGATTACAACACATATCATTTACCAGGAAATTATGAAGAACCAGGAAAGCACTGTCACTTAAGGCTAAAATATGGAGAAATAGATGCAGAAAACAGTATTACAAAACATACAACACTGAACCGCAAGTAACCGGAGTCGCAACGATACAAAGTGACAACATCAACGGCAATTAACATATCTGTACGTCTCTCCTCCATAAAGAAGATGCTCCAGTCCCGGTGGGAATACGTAGACACACCCTTCCAACCTGCTCCCTCCATTATGATTCCAACCCAAGTCTGCTTTCCAAGCCCATGACATCCTTCAGAGCACACCTTCTCTTCCAGTCAATGTGGGTCCATGTAGACCTGAAATGCCAATGAGGAATTTCAAAAAAAATCTCTAATTCTTTTCTGTCTAACTCAGATTTTTTTTTAATGATTATCTATGTTTTCTACTAGCCAATGCTTGTAAAAAAATTTTTTCATCAAAGCCAAAGACAAATGCAGTGAACAAATGTAGTCTTTCTTGATATGAATAAAAATATTCTGAAAATTAAAATGTAAGGTATCCTTCAGTTATGGTGTGTTATACTGTAGGCTCAATCATGCTGTTATTCACTAACGAGGACCAAGACATGTATACAAAAGCAAGCTAATAAAAATGCAAACAACAGTTCCTGCATTTTACACTTCAGTGTCTCCATCTTTTTCTCCATGATTCGCCAATAAACCTTTTGACCCAAATTAACCAGCCACCATGGATAGAGCTGGTTAAATGGAAATACACCTGATTCAGGATTATATCTTTCTAACTTCTCTGCTGCTGCTGCTGCTGCTGCTGCTACTAAGTCACTTCAGTCGTGTCTGACTCTGTGTGACCCCATAGACGGCAGCCCACCAGGCTCCCCCATCCCTGGGATTCCCCAGGCAAGAATACTGGAGTGGGTTGCCATTTCCTTCTCCAATGCATGCATGCATGCTAAGTCACTTCAGTCGTGTCCGACTCTGTGTGACTCCAAAGATGGCAGCCGACCAGGCTCCTCTGTCCCTGGGATTGTACAGGCAAGAATACTGGAGTGGGCTGCCATTTTCTTCTCCATCTAACCCCTCTAGCCACACCTTTTAGAGCTGACAGGTTGTTTTATCCACCTCTGCTTGCAACAAGAACCTTAGTGAATTTGTATCAAGGTTAGGAGTATCCCAGATGAGTCGGAAAACATAAGTATCATTTCTGCCAGCACTATAATCCCTCCTCAGTGGCACCTATCCATGCAGGCCCATATGGTCACGTGTTGATGATCAGTTAAAGCTCTCAGAGAAACCAAAGGTCAAGGATATCCACCACACTGCCTTAGCTTTAGAACTACCAAAACATGATGAGACATAAATTGTATGGGATGAGAGTTACAGTTGGGAACAGCACCACTTTGCCCATCAAAATGGACCAGCAGGATTGGTATCACCTGGGAGCATATGAAAAACGCAGACTCACAGGCCTCTCCCAGGCCCACCGGATCACAGTCTGCATTTTCCTTTTGGTCATGCTTCATGGCATGTGGGATCCTAGTTTCCCTAGTTCTTAACCATTGGACCACTAAGGAAGTCCCATACTGTGGATTTCACAGGTGATTCATACACGCTAAACTGTGGGAAGAATGGGTGTTAAAAAAGAAGAACCTGAGAAACTGTTTCTGAAGATACATCATTAAAATTATTATCTCTTCTATTGCTCAGACGTAGAAAGCCTAAACCAAGTTTGGGTCTAAAGAACCATGTGCCTCACTCTGAAAATGTCCAGGAAAACCTTAAGAGGACCCAAAGATCCAACTTCAAGCGTCTGAGAGCTCAAGGCCTGAATTCCCGAGCATCATTTTTTCAAACATAACAGCTTGCAACATCAGACATACTATGTACCTTCAGAAAGTGATGAGTTATACCGTGTACAACCTTCATAGCAACAAATTATCAATTTACAAACTCAAAGTCAACATGTTGTGCCTCACAGTCATTTAAGCTGGCAAGACTTTAAAGTACACACAAATCTGAAGTAATGCTTTGGAAATATTTGATTTATGTTAAACAGTGCTCTGGAATTTAAACATTTGTATGCTCCACCAAGCCCTTTTCCTGGCCAAATGGTTCACTGGTCGGCTTACATAGATGCTTCCAACATAAGACACTGACTGCCCAGCCAAATTTAATATTTAAAAATGTTTAAGACCTTTCTGTGTATTTTTAAAAATCAATCTTAGTTCAAGTAAATTTCCTGTACAGCAAAAGAACACTGCCACCACCACAACAAAATCATACCCGAAACGGCTCTGTGCTATAAAAGGCGCTGCCGGCATCGACTGAACTCTGCCTCTAACGAGAACCTTCTACAGAGGGAACCAAGATGGCAAAGCTGCGAAGGCCTTCGGTTCAGTAGGGAACACAGAGCAGCGTGTCAGAAAGAAATTGTTTTTCTGCTCCTTTTGATGGGTTGTGCTTTCAAGTCAGGAAATGAGAAACAGGTGTGCCAGAGGGCACACACATCCTCGCTCCACACTGCAAAACACGCGTTTTCAATTTGCAAACATGAAAGGGACTCCTGTTGAATGAAAGAAGAAATGAAAACCCAGCTCTGTCTCTGCAAACCATATGAAGGCGGCTCAGAAAGGCTCTGACAAGCTGCTCGACTTCCTCCTTCTCCGACTGACAGCAGGTAGTGCTCGACAATGGGAAGGAAAAGGCATTCTTTCAAGTGAGAACAATCAAAGGGAGAATTACACGAAGGATCAGAGCGCTGGCACTTTAACCCATCACTTGATCTCATGCTTCTGTTTCTACCATTGCTTTACCTTGCGTCTTCAAATTACAAGTCTGTTCTTTCAGCAAACAACAAACGATGCAAAATAAGTCTCTGGCCCACCCCCCCGTGCCCCCCTCCAAAAAAATCTGAGATAGTGCAAACATTAAAAGAACATCTTGGGAGTTCACTTGATCTACCATCACCTAAGCCTACAGTCTCTTTCAGAAAGACCTACTTTCCTTCATGAAGTCCTGAGCTCTCCTGCGGTGCTGGNAGAGCATAAACTTAATCTCTTGCTTTTTCCCTCCTTCTGATCTTCTAATCCTCGATCTGCTCTTCCTTTCCATAGCCAGAGAAAGACCACAGATGTATCTTATATTACACATCTTATGTGTTACTGAAAAATTATGTGTGAATCTGATTCTGGCAAATTAAATCAAATTTTAAAATGCTATTTAAGGAAACTTCATGGTGGATAATCTTAGAATCCTTCTATGAGAGGGAAGAATCACATACACATTTCTCTCTTTTTCAGTGAAAAATACTTGACATGTAACATTGTACACATTTAAGGTGTACAACATGTTAATTTCATACATTTATTTCCCATAATATGATTGCCATCATGCAATAATTAACATCTCTACCACATTACATAACTATCCTTTCTTTTTAATGGCTGGAATAATTATGTTCCAGTCTCTCAACAAGGCTGATGATTATAATATTGTTGCCCATACACACACATTTTTAAATGTTGTCTACAGAGCATTTACTAAGTGCAAAGCCCTGTGCCAGGCACTCAGGAAACACAAATATACTCACAGAGTCCCTTCTCAAGAGCTTACGCCACTGCTTAAAGAAAGCTTCAAACTATTTATTTTCACACAAAAACGCTGAGAATAAAAGAAGGGCACACTCTTTTATCACATTTAAAATTTTCAGAAATCAGGAGGTGCACTGCAGTTGACAGCATCTTCCCATGGCTCTGCTGCAGCAGCAGCTGGGACACAGCCAGCTCCGCCTCCGGAGGTCAGCTGCTCCCATCTGCTAACCCTTGCTGACCCTTCTGCTGAGTTGCATTCCATGTTGGAACTCCATGTGTTGAGTTTAACTGCCATTTTCAATGTCTTCAAAAGGATTACAGTCTGATACAGAATTCAAACAAAAAGTGATTACATAAATAGGAATGCATGGAAATGGCAAAGAAGCATAACCTTGTTATCAGGGAAGCAAATATTTCTTGTTGGGAGAACACCCCCAATTCAATACTTGCAAAGTAATAGATAGCCATGTGTTAAGTGATGACAAAGCCACGTGTCATAATATAACTGGCAGTCTTTTCCCCCTCTAGTGTAAGTGTCTTACATGGGTATATTTTGTTCTAAGATATTATGGTAAATGTACAGGCAACAAAAGCAAAAATAGACAAGGAGGTCTATGTCAATCTAAAAAGCTTCAACACAGCTAAGGCAATAAGCAACAGTATGAAGAGGACACTTATGGAATGGGAGGAAATACTTAGAAACCACATAACTGACAAGGTATTAATATCCAAAATAGACAAGGAACTCCTACAACTCAATAGCAGGGGAAAAAAAAAAAAACAAACACAAGATCAATATTAAAACATGGGCAAAGGACTTTGACATTTCTCCAAAGACATAGAAACAGTCAATAGGTACATGAAAAGGCGTTCAACATCACTAATCATCTGAGAAGTGCAACAGAAAACCAAATGATATCACCTCACACTTGTTAAAATGGATATTACCAAAAAGACAAGAGCCAAATGTTGGTGAGGATGCAGAGATATGTGAACTCTCATATATAGGAGGTAGGAACATAAAATGGTTCAGCTGCTATAGAAAACAGTCTGGAGGCTCCTCAAAAAGCTAAATGGGACTATCACAGGATCTAGCAGTTCCACTTCTGGGTATTTATCCAAAAGAATTGAAATCAAGACCTCAAAGAAGTATCCGCACTCCCACATTAGCTGCATCATTATTCACAACAGCCAAGATGTGGAAACAACCTAAATGTCCCTGGACAAATGAGCAAGTAAAGAAAACGTGGTATATTCATAAAAGAATATTATTCAGCCTNCAAGACCTCAAAGAAGTATCCGCACTCCCACATTAGCTGCATCATTATTCACAACAGCCAAGATGTGGAAACAACCTAAATGTCCCTGGACAAATGAGCAAGTAAAGAAAACGTGGTATATTCATAAAAGAATATTATTCAGCCTTTAAAAAGAAGGAAATCCTGCCACACACAATAACGCTGATGAACCCAGAAGACATTATGCTCAGTGAAACAAGCCAGTCACAGAAGGACAGACATTGCATAATTCCACTTAAATAAGGTACCTAAAATAGTCAGACTCATAGAAGCAGAGAGTAAAACAGTGACCGCCAGAGTTTATGGAAGAGGAAAACAGAGAGTTGCCATTCAAAATTCACAAGATTTCAGTTATGCAAGATGAATAAGTTCTAGAGATCACAGGTCAGCTCATTAAATCCTCATGGATATTAAGATAATACTATTCATGTTGTATAAATAACTACTTGCTAGGATGTCTCAGCCAGTGAATCAAGAATCTGAACAAGAACCTACATATTTCCTTTCCTCCCTCTCAAGCTCAGTAAATTTCCAAGATGCCAGAACACTAGTCAGGGTTTGCAAGGTGAGCTCCTGCCCTCTAACTTCTTCCCCACAAGATGCTGGAGTTTCTCCCTCAGGCTAATAACCACACCTGTCTGGCCTTAGGAGAGTCCTACCTTGACCATAACTAGCTATCTTCTCTCTGTCTTTCAATAATCATCTACCAAGAACTATAAAACTAAAATGTAGGCCAGGTCTCTGGATTTTCTGCAACAGCTTAAGGCATATGTCCTTTTTTTTTCTTTTTTTTGACCAAAAAATTGCAAAATTCTGTGTTCCACCTTTCTTCTGACTTACTCAGCCAACTCGGCCATTTGTTTCCATTGTCAACCTCATAGCAACAGCCCCAAGAGAAACAAGAGTGAAGCAATCACAGATGAAAAGAATTGGAGACTTGCTCTATTATCCTCATGATCTGTTGGCTGATGACTTATTGTGCAGTCCTTCAGTTGTGTCTGATTCTTTGTGACCCCACTGACTGCAGTACTCCAGGCTTCCCTTCCTTCACCATCCCCTAGAGCTTGCTCATACTCATGTCCATTGAGTCAGTGATGCCATTCAACCATCTCATTCTCAATCGTCCCCTTCTCCTCTTGCTTTCAATCTTTCCCAGAATCAGGGTCTTTTCTAATGAGTTAGCTCTTCACATCAAGTGGCCAAAGTACTGGAGCTGCAACTTCAGCATCAGTCCTTCCAATGAATATGCAGGACTGATTTATCTAGGACTGACTGATTTGATCTCCTTACAGTCCAAGGGACTCTCAGGAGTCTTCTCCAACACCACAGTTCAAAAGCATCAATTCNAGAGTCCAAAAGTCTGTTCTTTATCTCTGTGTCTCTTTAGCTGTCTCGCATATAGGGTCATTGTTACCATCTTTCTAAATTAGATATATATGCGTTATTATACTATATTGGTGTTTTTCTTTCTGACTTACTTCACTCCAGTGAAGGCTCCAGTTTCATCCACCTCATTAGAACTGATTCAAATGTGTTCTTTTTAATAGCTGAGTAATATTCCATTGTGTATATGTACCACAGCTTTCTTATTCATTCATCTGCCAATGGACATCTAGGTTGCTTCCATGTCCTAGCTATTATAAACAGTGCTGTGATGAACACTGGAGTACACGTGTCTCTTTCAATTCTGGTTTCCTCAGTGTGTATGCCCAGCAGTGGGACTGCTGGGTTGTATGGCAGTTCTATTTCCAGGTTTTTAAGGAAATCTCCACACTGTTCTCTATAGTGGCTGTACTAGTCTGCATTCCAACAGTAATGGAGAAAATCCACATCTCTTACATCTCCTGCATCGGCAGGTGGGTTCTTTATCAGTAGCACCACCTGGGTAGCCCAAGACACTCAGGGTAAAGATTTAAAGGGAAAGGAAGGATGCAGGCAGAGAGGCCCTGAGTGGGAGTGTCCCTGGCAAGTCCAAGCACAGGGAAGCGGCTGAGCGAGCAGACAGGAAAAGCCAGAGCTGCAGCCTGAGGGGAACGTGGGCAGCACCTCACAGGCCCTGAGTAAAGGCTGTGGCCTTTCTCTAAGACGGGACATGCTGGCCAGTTCAAGAGGAGGAATGACATGCGATCTGAGTTAGGTTTAAACATCAACTGCTTGAGGAGTTGCTGAGAACTGAATAAAGGGGAAAAGGAGCAGAAAACAAGGGGCCAGCTGGGCGTTCCTGCAACAACCCAGATCAGAGACGACAGCACCTGAAGCTGCTGATGGCAGTCAGGGTGTTATGAAGTGGCTGGATTTTAAATACACTTAGAGAGGAGAGTCAGAGAAGGCAATGACACCCCACTCCAGTACTCTTGCCTGGAAAACCCATGGATGGAGGAGCCTGGAAGACTGCAGTCCATGGGGTTGTTGAGGGTCGGACACGACTGAGCGACTTCACTTTCACTTTTCACTTTCCTGCATGGAGAAGGAAATGGCAACCCACGCCTGTGTTCTTGCCTGGAGAATCCCAGGGACGGGGGAGCCTGGTGGCCTGCCGTCTGTGAGGTCACACAGAGTTGGACACGACTGAAGTGACTTAGCAGCAGCAGACAGGAGAGTAGACAGGGTTTGTTGCTGGAGTGGACGTGGGTGAGATAAAAGAAGAGAGGGTCAGACATGTCTCCAAGATTTTGCCCTGAGATAATGGGAGGCTACAGGTGCCCTTTGCTGTGTGGAGAAGCAGGTAGGCGAGGGAAGGGCAACATCAAGAGCTCATAGTTGGATGGGCTATTCATTGGGAGGACAGATGAAGCTGAAGCTCCAATACTTTGGCCAGCTGATGTGAAGAGCTGACTCATTGGAAAAGACCCTGATGCTGGGAAAGACTGAGGGCAGGAGGAGAAGGGGACAACCGAGGATGAGATGGTCAGATGGCATCACTGACTCAATGAACATGAGTCTGGATTAAGTCTGGGAGTTGGTGATGGACAGGGAGGCCTGACGTGCTGCAGTTCATGGGGTCACAAAGAGTCAGACATGACTGAGCGACTGAACTGAACTGAGTTGCCTATTTTCACACACACGGGGGGGCTTTGAGAAGCAGTTAAAAAACCAAGTTTGGGGAAGAGGCCCAAGGTAGAGATTAAAAGGTGGGAGTCAGCATATATATGGTACTCAGCCATTGGACTGGATGAGAACACCGAGGCAGTGAGTATTCAAAGACACAGAAAAGGTAGAGGGCTGGGCCTCAGGGCACTGAGAGGTCAGAGAGATGAGAAACAGTAACAAAGGAGGTGGAGAATACCAGCCAGTGAGGTGGTAAGAAAACCGTTCATGTTGGATGCTCTGGAAGTCTATCAAAAATAGGATTTTCCAGGGAGCGAGTCATTCAAGCAACTCTGTCACACACTGCTTACAGGACTAATGGATGACCACTGGGCTTTGGAGGTGACTAAAAATCTTGACAAGAGCAGACTGGTAGAAGGGAGGAAGAGGCCCAACTAAAGTATATCCGAAAGTCAATGAGTGGACTTCCCTGCTGGTTCAGTGGTGGAGAATTCACCTGCCAACACAGGAGACACGGGTTCCATCCCTGATCCGAAAGGATCCCACATGCCATGCAACAACTAAGCCCATGAGCCACAACTACTGAGCCTGTGTTCCGCGGCAAGAGAAGCCGCTGCAACGAAAAGCCTGCACACTGCAACTAGAGAGGAGCCCTTGTTTATTGCAACTAAAGAAAAGCTTGCACAGCAGTGAAGACTCAGCACAGCCAAAAAGAAAGAAAGAAATATTTACCAAAAAAAAAAAAGTTCAATGAGTGGAAAAGACCAAGTAAAATAATAGACATGAAATACAGGCAACTCCTTGAAGATTCACCTTTAAAGGCTGCTACAAAATAGGGAAAAGAGTTGCAAAGGAGGCTGGACCCCTAGGTGATCTGCACCCAGGGTCCAGAGTAGAACAGGGCTTTTACTCATGATAATCAAGAGACTGAGCCACCAAAAGCGCCTGTGACAGGCAGAGCACGAAAGAGAAATGACAGATACTCCTGAGAAGGAAACAGAAGCATGGACTCCTGCCCGCCTCCCCATCCCTTCTGGGCCACAGAAACCACAAACTCCAGGACACACGTAGAGGTCTCAGCAGTGAGGTCCCACTGGCTCTTGGGGCTCCACCCTCAGAGGGAAGCCAGCCCTATGCCCTCCTGACAAAGGCATGTGGGAAGCACAGACGCATAGGAAACCTCCCACAGAGGGGCAGAGGCAGACCTGCGGCTGCTGGTTAGGAGAAAGAGTCGAGAAGGGGTGACATACTGACATACTTCGCCACCCTTGCAGAAGAGACTCCCATCACTGGCTGAGAAATATTAATATCAAAGCAGCAGCCTGGTCTCATTCTTCGCATTTTTTTTATCCCATCCATCTTTGAACCTACTCTTAACAAGCCAGGGCCACACCCTCACCACCCTCTGATTTCTGAAACAGCTAAGACCAGGAAAATCGAAGAACCCAGAAAGTCAGAAATCACCAGCATTCCTCTCGGGTAACAGACTGTTCATGACAGAACACCAGAAAAGGGAGACTCCAGCTGCTATCTCCTGATCGCTAGTCAGCTGCCACAAAACCCCTGGACTTGCTATTTCTCTTTAAGAAAAAAACCAGACGGCACAGACAAGTAATAGAAGACCAGTGTTAAGGTCAGCCAGAGCATAAACTTAATCTCTTGCTTTTTCCCTCCTTCTGATCTTCTAATCCTCGATCTGCTCTTCCTTTCCATAGCCAGAGAAAGACCACAGATGTATCTTATATTATACATCTTATGTGTTACTGAAAAATTATGTGTGAATCTGATTCTGGCAAATTAAATCAAATTTTAAAATGCTATTTAAGGAAACTTCATGGTGGATAATCTTAGAATCCTTCTATGAGAGGGAAGAATCACATACACATTTCTCTCTTTTTCAGTGAAAAATACTTGACATGTAACATTGTACACATTTAAGGTGTACAACATGTTAATTTCATACATTTATTTCCCATAATATGATTGCCATCATGCAATAATTAACATCTCTACCACATTACATAACTATCCTTTCTTTTTAATGGCTGGAATAATTATGTTCCAGTCTCTCAACAAGGCTGATGATTATAATATTGTTGCCCATACACACACATTTTTAAATGTTGTCTACAGAGCATTTACTAAGTGCAAAGCCCTGTGCCAGGCACTCAGGAAACACAAATATACTCACAGAGTCCCTTCTCAAGAGCTTACGCCACTGCTTAAAGAAAGCTTCAAACTATTTATTTTCACACAAAAACGCTGAGAATAAAAGAAGGGCACACTCTTTTATCACATTTAAAATTTTCAGAAATCAGGAGGTGCACTGCAGTTGACAGCATCTTCCCATGGCTCTGCTGCAGCAGCAGCTGGGACACAGCCAGCTCCGCCTCCGGAGGTCAGCTGCTCCCATCTGCTAACCCTTGCTGACCCTTCTGCTGAGTTGCATTCCATGTTGGAACTCCATGTGTTGAGTTTAACTGCCATTTTCAATGTCTTCAAAAGGATTACAGTCTGATACAGAATTCAAACAAAAAGTGATTACATAAATAGGAATGCATGGAAATGGCAAAGAAGCATGACCTTGTTATCAGGGAAGCAAATATTTCTTGTTGGGAGAACACCCCCAATTCAATACTTGCAAAGTAATAGATAGCCATGTGTTAAGTGATGACAAAGCCACGTGTCATAATATAACTGGCAGTCTTTTCCCCCTCTAGTGTAAGTGTCTTACATGGGTATATTTTGTTCTAAGATATTATGGTAAATGTACAGGCAACAAAAGCAAAAATAGACAAGGAGGTCTATGTCAATCTAAAAAGCTTCAACACAGCTAAGGCAATAAGCAACAGTATGAAGAGGACACTTATGGAATGGGAGGAAATACTTAGAAACCACATAACTGACAAGGTATTAATATCCAAAATAGACAAGGAACTCCTACAACTCAATAGCAGGGGAAAAAAAAAAAAAACAAACACAAGATCAATATTAAAACATGGGCAAAGGACTTTGACATTTCTCCAAAGACATAGAAACAGTCAATAGGTACATGAAAAGGCGTTCAACATCACTAATCATCTGAGAAGTGCAACAGAAAACCAAATGATATCACCTCACACTTGTTAAAATGGATATTACCAAAAAGACAAGAGCCAAATGTTGGTGAGGATGCAGAGATATGTGAACTCTCATATATAGGAGGTAGGAACATAAAATGGTTCAGCTGCTATAGAAAACAGTCTGGAGGCTCCTCAAAAAGCTAAATGGGACTATCACAGGATCTAGCAGTTCCACTTCTGGGTATTTATCCAAAAGAATTGAAATCAAGACCTCAAAGAAGTATCCGCACTCCCACATTAGCTGCATCATTATTCACAACAGCCAAGATGTGGAAACAACCTAAATGTCCCTGGACAAATGAGCAAGTAAAGAAAACGTGGTATATTCATAAAAGAATATTATTCAGCCTTTAAAAAGAAGGAAATCCTGCCACACACAATAACGCTGATGAACCCAGAAGACATTATGCTCAGTGAAACAAGCCAGTCACAGAAGGACAGACATTGCATAATTCCACTTAAATAAGGTACCTAAAATAGTCAGACTCATAGAAGCAGAGAGTAAAACAGTGACCGCCAGAGTTTATGGAAGAGGAAAACAGAGAGTTGCCATTCAAAATTCACAAGATTTCAGTTATGCAAGATGAATAAGTTCTAGAGATCACAGGTCAGCTCATTAAATCCTCATGGATATTAAGATAATACTATTCATGTTGTATAAATAACTACTTGCTAGGATGTCTCAGCCAGTGAATCAAGAATCTGAACAAGAACCTACATATTTCCTTTCCTCCCTCTCAAGCTCAGTAAATTTCCAAGATGCCAGAACACTAGTCAGGGTTTGCAAGGTGAGCTCCTGCCCTCTAACTTCTTCCCCACAAGATGCTGGAGTTTCTCCCTCAGGCTAATAACCACACCTGTCTGGCCTTAGGAGAGTCCTACCTTGACCATAACTAGCTATCTTCTCTCTGTCTTTCAATAATCATCTACCAAGAACTATAAAACTAAAATGTAGGCCAGGTCTCTGGATTTTCTGCAACAGCTTAAGGCATATGTCCTTTTTTTTTCTTTTTTTTGACCAAAAAATTGCAAAATTCTGTGTTCCACCTTTCTTCTGACTTACTCAGCCAACTCGGCCATTTGTTTCCATTGTCAACCTCATAGCAACAGCCCCAAGAGAAACAAGAGTGAAGCAATCACAGATGAAAAGAATTGGAGACTTGCTCTATTATCCTCATGATCTGTTGGCTGATGACTTATTGTGCAGTCCTTCAGTTGTGTCTGATTCTTTGTGACCCCACTGACTGCAGTACTCCAGGCTTCCCTTCCTTCACCATCCCCTAGAGCTTGCTCATACTCATGTCCATTGAGTCAGTGATGCCATTCAACCATCTCATTCTCAATCGTCCCCTTCTCCTCTTGCTTTCAATCTTTCCCAGAATCAGGGTCTTTTCTAATGAGTTAGCTCTTCACATCAAGTGGCCAAAGTACTGGAGCTGCAACTTCAGCATCAGTCCTTCCAATGAATATGCAGGACTGATTTATCTAGGACTGACTGATTTGATCTCCTTACAGTCCAAGGGACTCTCAGGAGTCTTCTCCAACACCACAGTTCAAAAGCATCAATTCGTTGGCACTCAGCTTTCTTCATGGTCCAACTCTCACATCCATACATGATTACTCGAAAAACCATAGCTTTGACTAAACAGACCTTTGTCAGCAAAGTAATGTCTCTGCTTTTTAATGTGCTGTCTAGGTTGGTCATAGCTTTTCTTCCAAGGAGCAAGTGTCATTCAATTTCATGGCTGCAGTTACCATCTGCAGTGATTTTGGAGCCCAAAAAAATAAGGTCTGTCACTGTTTCCATTGTTTGCCCACCTATTTGCCAAGAAGTGACGGGACTGAATGCCATGATCTTTATTTTTTGAATGCTGAGTTTTAAGCCAGCTTTTTCACTCTCCTCTTTCACTTTCATCAAGAGGCTTTTTAGTTCCTCTTCACTTTCTGCCATAACGGTGGTGTCATCTGCATATCTGAGGTTACTGATATTTCTTCTGGCAATCTTGATTCCAGCATGTGCTTCATCACCTGGCATTTCACAGGATGTACTCTGCATAGAAGTTAAATAAGTAGAGTGACAATATACAGCCTGACTATTCCTTTCCCAATTTGCAACCAGTTCATTGTTCCATATCTGGTTCTACCTATTGCTTCTTGACCTGCACACAGGTTTCTCAGGAAGCAGGTAAAATGGTCTGGTATTCCCATGTCTTGAAGAATTTTCCACAGTTTGTTGTGATCCACACAGTCAAAGGCTTTAGTGTAGTCAATGAAGCAGAAGAAGATGTTTTTCTGTAACTCTCTTGCTTTTTCGATGATCCAACAAATGTTGGCAATTTGATCTCTGGTTCCTCTGCCTTTTCTAAATTTACCTTGAACATCTGGAAATACTTATTTCACATACTGTTGGCTTGGAGAATTTTAAGCATTACTTTGCTAGCATGTGAATGAGTGCAATTGTGTGGTAGTTTGAACATTCTTTGGCATTGCTGTTCTTTGGGATTGAAATGAAAACTGACCTTTCCAGTCCTGTGCCACTGCTGAGTTTTCCAAATTTGTTAGCATATTGAGTGTAGCATTTTAACAGCATCATCTTTTAGGATTTGAGATAGCTCAGTGGGGAATTCTATCACGTCCACTAGCTTTGTTCATAGTGATGCTTCCTAAGGCCCACTTGACTTCGCATTCCAGGATGTCTGGCTCTAGATGAATAACCACAACATCATGGTTATCTGGGTCAATAAGATCTTAGTCATTAAACTTAAGAAGACTATAATATGATAGGCTGGGCATCAAAGCTAAACATCTACACTAGATATCTTGGACTAGAAATCTAAAGTTATCTTTAATCATATAAAACTATCTTCAGTGGATATGAGATGGGCAAAGNATAACCACAACATCATGGTTATCTGGGTCAATAAGATCTTAGTCATTAAACTTAAGAAGACTATAATATGATAGGCTGGGCATCAAAGCTAAACATCTACACTAGATATCTTGGACTAGAAATCTAAAGTTATCTTTAATCATATAAAACTATCTTCAGTGGATATGAGATGGGCAAAGAAGGAAATATTCAAGGGGAAGGGTGAAAGACCTTATTTTTACAATTTAAGCTTACCCTCCTACTGCATTCTACTTAACAGAATCAAACCCATAAAGTACACTCTTATTCCAACTTTCACATCACCAATTCAAAAAAGAAGGAAGATGGACAACCCCAAGGAGACTGAATTTCTTTTCCAAAGTGACACAGTCAAGTAGGCTCTCAGAGTTCCAGCTTAAAGCAGAATTCAGGTCTCCTAACATGCAGACATAAGAGTAACATTTAAAAAGCAACAAACCAACTTGCTGAACTACATATTGACCAAAAATAAAGTCAACATCACACATGATACCAACTGATACTTCTTTAGGAAAATGAAACAATAAGTCATCTGTTTTAGACTTTTATTTATTCAAATACCACAATTTTCCACAGACATGGGCCATACTTAATTATGCATACATAATTATGCATTAATTATGTCATACTAATTCCTAAGTATTATGTGTAAAGATTTTCATGTGCCAGCAATATTAAATTAAAAATTAACTCATATTATTACCTTGTGCTCATCTCTTCAAATTAGAAAACAATTTTTGGTCTATTATATTAGCATGATTCAGATTCAACATTAATTTGTGTTTGGACTGCACCTCAGTGGCTCAAAATCAAATATTCCACCAATGCAAGAAAAGGATCAAGGTCACAAAGCTGCTACAACAGGTGGGCAGTTGAGGGGGCTGAACTAACAGGTCAGGTCAGAAGAAATGGAAAGAAGATACAAGTTTGAGAATGGTGCCAAGAATTCAAGTCTGACTAAATAGGTTACGGAAAGTGAAAGTCACTCAGTCACGTCTAACTCTTTGCCACCTTGTGAACTATACAGTCCATTCTCCAGGCCAGAATACTGGAGTGGGTAGCCATTTTCTTCTCTATGGGATGTTCTCAACCTAGGGATCGAACCCAGGTCTCCCACACTGCAGGTGGATTCCTTACCAGCTGAGCCACTAGGGAAACCCAAAATAGTGATGGCAATAAAAGAGGCAAAGAATACATGAGAAAGGTGGCCACAGTGTGGGAATAAGGAAAAAAAGGTGTTTATAGGTGCTGCTGAACCTCATGTGCATACATGACACCCACAGGGATGTGTCCAACAGGAAGGCAGAAAGGACTAAGGCAGACTTCAAGCATGAGGCCCAGAGTGGGGACAGACACAGAAACCAGCACTCTAAGAGATAACCACTGAGACAGCACCAGATCACCGAGAGGAAGCCCACAGTGAGACGAGGAAAGGCTGGCCCACGCCCGGGGCTACTAGCAGTGGGAAGAAGACGGAGCAGGCCACGGGAGCGGGACAAACCAGGAGAGGTCCAGGATCTACACCAGCAGTAGAGACCCCAGAGAGGCAGGAGTAAGCAAGAGAGGAGGGCGACTGGACTGGGTGGCTGGGCAGAAAACAATGCGGAAGAAGCCAGAGAGAGAAAGGAAGGAAGGGCGGTCACACCCACCTACCCTCCTGAGAAAGCCTGAGGGTATCCGGCACAAAGTCCTAGGATTCGGACTTGAGAGATGACAAGGCAAAGCGGGTGAACCAGTATTATTATGTCAACCACACATATCAACCACATCATGAGCTTCAAGTACATCTGGCACAGCATATGAAAACCTGGATCTAGACAACAACCATTGTGCCCACCCACATCCACTCTCTCAAGACACACACACACACACACACACACACGCACACACACACACTTCTGAATGATAAAGACTCTTCTAATATAAATACAAAAAGAGGACCTACATCTTATCAAAAGTATATGCCATGATATACATTTTGAAATACACCTTGTAAGATTTATGTCAACATTTTACTCAAGAAACAACCTTAGTCTTTTAAATGCCTTGCTAATTTTATATCATTTTGACCCAAATTTGGCACTATCATGAGTCATTAGGGGAAAAAAAATCCATTAAAAATATAATTAAATTTTAGTTAACCCCAAAGTTGTACTGAAAATGTTAGCAAACCATTTACACTGTGATACTTATGTTGTGAAACAGTTCTCAAAAATTCCCAAGTATCGAAGATCTTTCAAGCATCAATGTTCTGGTTCATGAGGTGTCTTAGTACATACTTTGTATTTACATAAAAACACTGTTTTCAATCAATAAATGACCTACGAGGTTGAAGTAATGAAAAATGGTCATGAAAGCAGCAAATACCTGAGGTACTCACAGCTGTGGAGTAGGGATTATGAGCTCCAGTATTTTCAGCCCAGCAGCCACATCCATAAAGAGCAGCCTGGGGAAAAAAGGCAGATAAATATAAATACAGCATTTTAAGAATATTGTACATAATTGCTAGCTTTCAACAGAAGACAGAAATCATACCCATCTAATAAAGCTTCATATAATAATGATGCATAGCACACGCGTGATAACCAGAGATTGAGTAAGATCTACCCAGACAATGGTCTAACACTATCAAAACTATTTTCAGCTAAGGATTAATCCAAAATTTTCAGAAAAGATTAAAAAAAAGTTCTTAATCTCATCAACAGTAATTTCTTCCTTCCCGAAAAAAATCTTCCCTCTGCTGTAGGCTTGTCGGGTGTGGCTCTTCTGGACCCTTGAAATAACCTCTCAAACTAGGTGTGTGTCAGTCAGATTACTTGGGAAGCATAATAACCGTGGGTACCCAGCTATATCCCTGATGGTCTGGAAGCTGGCCCGGGAATCAGCATTGTTAACCAGGGCCCTAGGGGCCTGAAATACAGGTGGTCCCCTTGCCACCCTCCAGCAAACCCTGCTTCAGGCTTTAGTGCCTTTACCCTCCTCCTTCAGGATAGGACAAGAGGAAATCCAACTGTTATGCACCAAAGGGCCCAGTATATGCTCACCACTGCTCTAGATTCTGCCAGATAGAAAGAGAGGCGACAAAAAAGGCCTGCTCAAGCTAATCGCTCTGTGAGGTGGCAGAATAAATTTATGTGTCTGAAACCACCAGGAACACAATAAGCTACTGTGGTTTTATAAAAGTGTGTGATAATCATTCCTATTTTGTTTCCAAGTGTGCCACCCAGAATGTCTGGATTCACCTTTTCAATATCTACTATGATTTCTCTGCCTTTGCAAGGGGGAATCATAATTGATAACTTTTCCATTCCTTAGTTAGAAGCAGAATTCAAAAAACCCTTAGATGGTTATTGCAGAGAAATATAAGGAGGCATGGTCAAGAATGTTTATGATCACCTGTTTATTAAGAACAAAATACTAGTGGTAAAGAAATGGCTAAATAAACATTGGCACAGCAACATGTGGAATTTACTGCAAAGGTTAGAAAAAAAGAATTAAAAAAAAAAAAAAGATACTTAAGAACTATTACAGAAAAAAACTCCAAAACACTGAATTTTAAGAACTATCACAGAAAAACTCTGAAACATTCAGTGTTAAAAAAAAAAAAAAAAAAACCTACAACAATATATTCAGTATTCTCACTGAACTGATGAAGGAAAAATGTACTCCCACAAAAACAGCACTGCTATATTCTAGGAAGTTATTTGTGAGGAGTGGAAGCTAACNAACATTCAGTGTTAAAAAAAAAAAAAAAAAAAAATCCTACAACAATATATTCAGTATTCTCACTGAACTGATGAAGGAAAAATGTACTCCCACAAAAACAGCACTGCTATATTCTAGGAAGTTATTTGTGAGGAGTGGAAGCTAACACAGAGAATGGTAACCAGACAGATTTCAATTTCTTCATGATGGTTTATTCATTTTACAAGGACTTCAGAATTAATTTGCTCCAATATTCTGCATAGAACAGGGGTTTTCAGGAAACAGTACAGGCACGTCTGATACTGAGAACTTCACCACTTCATGTGGGAACATATACCCCTTTTGGACCCTTTTCATTGGTGAGCAGCTCTTCCTTCGATTGCTTTAAGGAATATCCACCTTTTCATAACTTCCACCCACCAATCTTGGGTCTACTCTCCAGAAATACTTTAACCTCCCCCTAAGAGTTCTCCAAATTTGGCTTTTCTAATGCTCTGATTCCTCTTTTCTCTCAAAGAATCTGTGAAAATCTCTCAGTCGTGTCTAACTCTATGCGACCCCATTGACTATACAGTCCATGGAATTCTCCAGGCTAGGATACAGTACAGATGGGTAGCAGTTCCCATCTCCAGGAGATCTTCCCAACCCAGGGAACAAACCCAGGTCTCCTGCATTGCAGGCAGATTCTTTACCAGCTGAGCCCCCAGGGAATCTGTGAACTGTTCCCTAAGACGTTGAGATGCACACACCCACTCCACTTCCCTAATGATCCTCCTTGAGAACTGACCCTAAGTCCAGAATAAGGGAGACAAAATCTGACCATGTTCGTGTGATCCAGTTGCCACCCATCACTGTCACTGACAAGACCCCTCTTAAAAGCAGAAACAAGAACTGAACGCAACACCCCTCATATGGCAGACAGTAGAAAATCTATTACTGCCTTTGAAAACACATGCTTCTGAAATAAACAAGACAGTTGGGTGAGGGTGGCAGCGTAAACTCCTTCAGAAGTGATTCAGCTCACAGATTTCAGGAAAAAATGGAAAACCTGTAGGCTAAAGACGTTCAACTGGTCCTACCTAGGATGGGTGCTGGGTCAGCCAGAGCCTCAGAGAACATGCAGCCTCAGTGAAAGGGCCCAACCTTCCTTCACTAAAAACCCTGGATATTGGTCCACTGCCTTTTCCATTTCCCACAAGTATCCTGACCTGGAGTTTTGCACCCAAAAAGTAGTAAATAAGACCACAAGGACACTCCTTGGAAGCCCAGTGGAGGTCATGAAAAGAACATTTATTCTTACTCTTGGTCTCCTTTCTCAGCAAATTTCCTTTATGCTACCTCTCCTCAATTTCATGACCTAAAGCTATCTCCCTTCTTCATTTTCTGAAACAGGCTGGGCTGAGACAGTGACAGGCAAGAGAAAAGAATCAGAGACTGTCCCACTCCTATCCACTCTGTTAGATAAAACACAACAAACTTAAGCAGACTTTTAAAAGGAAAAAGCTTCCGTCTTTTTCGTAGTAAAATGTTATCAAAGCTACTATCATGCAGTAAAAGCAGGTCATGCAAATGATGATATAAAATTATATGATTACCATTTACTCTTCTCTGGGTCTTTGTTTCCTTTTTTACAAAATAAGGATATAGTAACACGTACTTCACAGTGTTGTAGGATCACGGGAATTAACACACTTCCTCCACACCACCAGCAATTAACAAATAGCAACTGCCACATTATTAGGAGGGACTGTGATAAGCGACTGAAATGCACGGTGTCATTTAATCTTCTAGAACTTTGTGAGGTAGCTATTTATCCCCATTTTACAATTGTGGAAAATAGAACTTCAGGTGCTGAGTAACCTGTCCACCTGAGGCGACTGGTAAGTGGAGAGGTGAGGTTAGAATAAAGTTTACACTTTATTCCCAAATCCACACTCGACCCCTAAACTCAACCGCCTGTTTTCATGTGGGTCAGGTAGAGTTTGGAGGACAGTAGAACAGAATAATTCCGTTTTCGTGTTGCATGTGTAAATTCTAATTATTATAAGATAAGGAAGCAAATAGCTGTGAAAAGAAGAGAAGCGAAAAGCAAAGGAGAAAAGGAAAGATATAAGCATCTGAATGCAGAGTTCCAAAGAATAGCAAGAAGAGATAAGAAAGCCTTCTTAGGTGATCAATGCAAAGAAATAGAGGAAAACAACAGAATGGGAAAGACTATAGATCTCTTCAAGAAAATGAGAGATACCAAGGGAACATTTCATGCAAAGATGGGCTCAATAAAGGACAGAAATGGTATGGACCTAACAGAAGCAGAAGATATTAAGAAGAGGTGGCAAGAATACACG
>SJYV01007782.1:72726-131865 GCA_006410875.1 Neotragus pygmaeus
TGAAGGAGATCAGCCCTGGGATTTCTTTGGAGGGAATGATGCTAAAGCTGAAACTCCAATATTTTGGCCACCTCATGGGAAGAGTTGACTCATTGGAAAAGACTCTGATGCTGGGAGGGATTGGGGGCAGGAGGAGAGGAGAACGACAGAGGATGAGATGGCTGGATGGCATCAATGACTTGATGGACATGAGTCTGAGTGAACTCCAGGAGTTGGTGATGGACAGAGAGGCCTGGCGTGCTGTGATTCATAGGGTCGCAAAGAGTTGGACACGATTCAGCAACTGAACTGAACTGAATTGAAGGAAGCAAATGAAGTTTTCTTTCAAATTGCCCCTTAGCATATGAACTGTTATATCTAGAGCAGAGCAAAATGTGTAATATGCTAAAATTTAATAGTTTTTTGTGCATTTAAAATGTATATAGGAATACCTAGTTTTAGCACATTTTTAAAATATGAGTCTTTGCTTTTCAAAGACAGTTTGCTTATGTATTTTGTTTCATTCTACTGTGCTTGTCTAGAAGGACAGCCCTCTACCTCTCATAAGATCCTTCCATGTTTCCAGGTTTGTTGCCTCTCTTCTATCTGAGTAATAGAACCCGATTAAGCAACTGCTTTCCATGTAAGCAATTTTACCCTCTCCTTCACACCATTTCCTGATTTTTCAGCCCTCACAAACTGTACATTCATAAACCAGTCAGGTGGGGCAAATTAATACGTAAGTTTTGTTTTAAAACTGAGGTTCAACTGACATATATTTTATTAGTTTCATGTATACAGACTAATAATTCAATATTTGCATAGAATGCAAAATGATCAGGTAACATCCATTAACTTCTGTCAGCATACACAGTCACAGAATTGTTTTTCTTGTGATGAGAACTTTTAAGATTCACTCTCTTAGCAGTTTTCAAGTGTGTACGTGTAAGTTTTACAGTATTTCTTTTTCCAAGACAACCCCATGTGCAGTGTGGCAGAATAGCTTCAAGATTGCTGGGTGTAATGTCCTGCTAACGTAGTCCAGAACTTGGTTCTCTTGTTGCTATTTTGCTAACCAAAACAAACAAAAACCAGTGAAAAGTCATGGGAATGGCAATGTGCTGAAGGCGGCTCTGCTGGCTTTTCCCTCTCTTTCTCCACCAAGGCATCCAGATCTGATATGCCAAGCTTGGTTTTCCTATTCCAAACTTGACAAATACACAAGACTTTATTATGTGGAAAAACACCATGACCAGACAAAGACTTTTTATACTGAGTTCAAAGCATTTACACATGTTGAGTAATCATGTCCCATAAATCCCCTTGCATGGCAGGCGAAGAGTAGCACAAAATTAATTATTCCTCCCTTCCCCTTCCTACCATGGCACTATGAGTGCTTTGTCCACAAAGGGCAGGTCACAGAACATCTCTAGGGGCTTTGCAAAGATGTCCTGCATGAATCAGATCACTCTGCTCCGAACACTTGCTACCCACCGTGTCCAAAGCAACTGTGACGTGGACTCTTCTTCAAACACGAGATACAAAGCACAAAGGGTATGCCAAGCAGTGCTCCAGAGGCAAAGTGAGGTCCCAGTACTGAGCTTACACATGCCCCACGCAACTGTCACACTTTAACAGACTGTGCTGTGCCACCGTGCTGTGTTGTGTACTCAGTCGTGTTCAGCTCTTTGCAACTCATGGTCTGTAGCCCGCCAGGCTCCTCTGTCCATGGCATTCTCCAGGCAAGAATACAGGAGCAGGTTGCCATCTCCTCCTCCAGGAGACCTTCCTGACCCAGGGATCAAACCTGCATCTCTCGCATCTCCTGCATTGGCAGGCGGATTCTTTACCACTAGCGCCACTTGGGAAGCCAACAGACTCTGTGACAGCATCCAATTCGTTTGTTGACTCAACAAATGTTTGTTAAGCCAGTAAGTAATGTGCCAAATCAGTATATACTCAGAAAGATTATTAGATCAAATGGATTGTTAAATTTCATTCTCAATTTAGTGCTAAAGGCTGGAGATGGGGAGTTGGGGGTGAAGAAGATATACAAGTGAGCTCACAAAAAAGCCAGTTGCACATAAATTCAGCCTCCCTCATACCTCAATTTCTTGAGTAGTATCATGGTTCGGTGACTTGAAATACCAGTTAGTCTATAGAACAGCTAAAATGCTTAATCAGAGAAAGGATTTGGGTCAAAATGCTACTGTTCCTTGAATAGTGTAAATATAAAATGCAACTCTGAAACCATTTTCCCACCTGAAAAGCAAGCAGTCATATAATCAGGTGCTCACTTCTACAGAGAATGACAGTTACAAAGAATGAACATGGGGCTCATGAACATTTATTACATGCCTGATAAATACCCAAGCCAGGACCCAGCCTACTGAAAGTAGTCAAACACAGGAGTATATTTGTTTGGTTATAAAGATCAGTAAGAACCCTAATATTCTGAGGAAGGTTTTCATTTTTAAAAAGATCCTAAATAGGCAGTTGATGATTCATACCACCTAAGTCGTTAAGAACAATATCATTTGTTTTTTCTAAAGAAAAAAAAAATGTCTCTACTGGTTCAAAAACTTGTGAGCTAGAAAATTCTACATTCAACTTGTGAAGCTAGCTTAAAAACCTCAGCGTTCCTTACCTGCCCAACTCTCCCTGGATGTTTCAAGGCCAGGCCTCCACTAGAGACGGCGGCTGCCACATTCCCTTCGTGGTCCACAACCACAGCACCCACTGTGTCCAAAGGGCCTGAGTCGTTCTCCTGTGGAGCAAAAGGGGCCAAAGCATTCACTAAGCACAGTGCACAACAGTGATATGACCACACAGCCCTCCAAGGACAATCACGATACGGCAAAATCTGAGCTTATCCTTAGCTGGAACATTCGGCAGTCTCCTGAAATTATGTACTATCAAGTTGACGCGTAAATCCGGTTCAAGTCAAAACTTATTTTCCAGTGAAAGATCCTGAGCCAAGGGTGTCTGGTTGTTTTTCTCTAATAAGAAGCCTAACATGCCTTTCAAAAGGAGGAAAGAAAACAGCAATATAAATTGTAGTATATCACTGTATCACCTTAATCTCAAGAATTCAGTTCATGATTGAGAATCTGTAGAGGAAAAGATCTATGGTATAAGTGAACTAATAAATGCCCTAATTTGTATTTTTTAATACTATGCAAAAATTTCTAAAAGTAATATATTCACCACAATAAATGAAGAGAGTAACATTCAGTCTTGAACTAGATCATGCTACAGTTTTCTTTAAAATTTCTTCCTTGTGAGACACTTTGCAAACTCCCTTCTCTGCTATGTTAATAATATGGTTGCCACTTATATGGCAGAAAACTGCACATTCCTGGGAGCCATCTTTGTGTTTCTAGGTCTTGTTCCAAGTCTCACATGCTTAAGGCATTTCACACATATTGACCACAAGTAGCTGTCTCTTGCCTTGAAGATTTCTGGATCACCTGTGCAAAGCAGACAAACTTCACACTGCTGTATAAAAATCAGAAGTAAAGGAAGTGGGAAGAAAATTTCATGAAAAATTACCTTTTTAGTATACTAAAGAAGGGCTATTATAGGTCTTTAGGTTCATTGTGGTCATGGTGGTATGTATTTTTAAACTTGGGCNCACACTGCTGTATAAAAATCAGAAGTAAAGGAAGTGGGAAGAAAATTTCATGAAAAATTACCTTTTTAGTATACTAAAGAAGGGCTATTATAGGTCTTTAGGTTCATTGTGGTCATGGTGGTATGTATTTTTAAACTTGGGCACTGGTGCCCTAGAACCTGAGAACCCCATCCTCACCCATACCCCCAAGTCTGTATCAGAGTCAGGGACAACGCCATGTTCAAAGAGACTTCTGGTCCACGGACTCTACTTTGAAAAACCAGGTCCGATACTATCCCATGGGTCATGATCAGCCAAATGTCTGCTCTACTCATTCTAAGCCAAATAATTTTATAGGCACAAGTTGGCTGCAGGAGAAACTTAAACCACCTAAGACCAACATTATGTCAGCATAAAAGATTTAAGCTCTGTCTTGTTCCATTACCAACTGGCAGCATATCACCATGACCATACCACCATGAACATACTAAAAAGTATTTTAAAACATGATCCTATCAATCTTACTGGTTTTTTTAGAAACAGACTGCTGCTGCTGCTGCTGCTAGGTCACTTCAGTCGTGTCCGACTCTGTGCAACCCCATAGACGGCAGCCCACCTGGCTCCCTCATCCCTGGGATTCCCCAGGCAAGAACACTGGAGTGGGTTGCCATTTCCTCCTCCAATGCATGAAACTGAAAAGTGAAAGTGAAGTCACTTAGTGGTGTCCAACTCTTACAGACCTCATGGACTGCAGNAATAGAGAAGTGAAAATATTTAAGGAGAAAACGGCTCAAATTTCCCCACAATGGATGGAAAATAAGAATCTACATCTCCAGGAATCCAGAGAGAAAGGAAAGGAGCCAGAGAGAAAGGAACGCTTACGACAGTGGAGTGACAGCAGAATTTCCAACAGTCCAGGAGGAGCCAGAAGGCAGTGGTATATTTTCACAGAAAAATAACTATAAACCTAGAACCTAATAAAATTACCTTTTAGGAACAAAAATAAAACAAATACATTTATAAATCAATAAAATGTGCTCATCACCAAGAAACCTACACTTAATGAAGTCCTAAAGGATCATTGTAGTTAATACTGCAAACTGACCTCCTTCTAATACTCCCTTACCACCTACTCATGAGCATACCTAATATTCTTTTCTTAGCTCTACTTTATCTTTTTTCCATAATATGTATCTTCTAAAATATAAAATTTATTTTCATAATATTTAAACTGCCAAACTCCTCCAAAGGACTAGAAGCTCCACAAAGGCAGTAATCTCTGTATGTTTTACTCACTAGCATAAGCGAAGCACCCAGAAAAGGACTTGACACCTCTTAAGTAGTCAAAAAATATTTGTTGAATGGATGAACAAATAAACAAATGAATAATATACTTTAAGAAAAAGGAAAATAACTGCTGTGATCTAAATGTGCCCTTCCAAAATTTCACCTATTGCAACCCTAACCCCCACAGTGATGGTACTGGAGGTAGGGAATCAAAAAATGATTAGGTCTTGAAGGCAGAGCCTGCATGAATGAGATATGCCATTAAAGAAGAAGCCCAAGAGGTTTCCATGCCCCTTCTGGCATGTAAGGTTATAGCAAAAAGATGGCCATCTAGGAAGGAGGTCCTCATCAGATACCAAATCTGTCTATGCCTTGATATTGGACTTCCCAGCTTCCAGAACTGTGATATATACATTCCTATTGTTTGTAAGCTATCCGGTCTCTTGTATTTTGTTATAGCAGTCTGAAAGGACTAAGACAATAATCCAAGAAAGAAAAGGACACTCAGGAATGAAACAAGGAATGGACAAGCAAATACAATGGCAAACATGCATGTAAATCAAAATTAATATTGTCTTCAAAAATAATAATAGTGTATTATTGGGCTTCCTTGGTGGCTCAATGGTAAAGAATCTGCCTGTCAATGCAGGAGACATGGGTTCAATTCCTGGTCCAGGAAGATCTTACATTCCAAGAAGCAATTAAGTCCATGTGCCACAACTATTGAGCCTGCATTCTAGAGCCTTGGAGCTGTAACTACTGAAGCCCACAGCAAGAAAAGTAACTGCAATGAGAAACCTGCACGCCATAACTAAAGAGTAGCCCCCGCTCTCCACAACTAGAAAAAAGCTAGAGTAACAGTGAAGACCCAGCACAAGCAAAAAAGTAAGTACAATTATTAAAAAAAAAAAAAAAAACATAGCGTATTATTAGAAGATCAAGATGGGGTTTTAAAATCTGGCTATATGTTATCACAAATACACCTGAAAAATAAGATATGTGAAAAAGCTGAGAGCAAAAGGAGAAGGGNTACAATTATTAAAAAAAAAAAAAAAAAAACATAGCGTATTATTAGAAGATCAAGATGGGGTTTTAAAATCTGGCTATATGTTATCACAAATACACCTGAAAAATAAGATATGTGAAAAAGCTGAGAGCAAAAGGAGAAGGGAAAAGAAGAAAGACACCCAGTAGGGACCAACCCAAACAATGTAACTACATTAACATCAAGAATATCAGTTTAAGACAAAAACTTAATAGGATTAAAAGATGCCTACATGGTAAATACTGACAGTTTAGATAAATCAGGGCGATATAGTAATTCTAAATCTGCATGTACCTAAAATTAAAAATAGCCTCAAACGTACATAAAACAAAAACAGAGCAACATAACAAGATAGTTTAACACATTTTTCTTAACCATGAATAAGGAAAATGACTGAAAGCAAACAAACAAACAAAAATTCAGTAAGAAATAAAAGATCTGGGGACTTCCCTGGTAGAACAGTGGATAGGAATCCACTGGCCAATGCACGAGTTCAATACCTGGTCCAGGAAGACTCCACACACCACGGAACTAAGTCAGTCTCACACTGCTACTGAGAGCCCATTCTAGCGACTGCAAGCTGCAGTTCCTGAGCTCACGCTCGAGAGCCCAGGCTCCACAACAAGAGGAACCGTTGCAATGAGGGGCCCATGCACCACGAGGCAGAATAACCCCTGCTTGCAGCAACTAGAGAAAGCCCACATGCAGCCGCGAAGACACAGCACAGCCAGAAATAAATAAATATAATTTTTAAAAAAGAAAAGGTCTGAATAGCACAGTAAAAGGCTTAACTTAAGGCATTCACAAAATTTTGCTCCAATTAGAGAGAAAGCATTGTTTTCAAACACAAATAAATATTTTTTAAAATTGACCACACATTAATCCATAAACTAAATCACAACAAATTTCAAGAAACAAAATCAAACAGAAAACACTCTCTGACTACAATACAATTAAGTTAGGTATCAATAAAGGTAAATAAAATTTTTTAAAAAAGAAAAAAGCACTGCTAAATAACATGGATCAAATAAGAAATCTAAATAGAAACAAAAATACTAAATGACCAGTGATAATAAAAAATATTACATTTCAGGGAATTCCCTGGAAGTCCAGGGGTTAGGACTCTGCATTTTCACTGCCAAGTGCGCAGGTTCAATCCCTGGTCAGGGAACTAAGATCTCTCACAAGCTACATGACCAAAAAGAAATAGACATAAAACACTGCATTTTAAAACATGTGAGAGATGAAATAAAAGTGGCACTGAGAGGGAAATTAATACCCAAAGTATTGATATTAAAAAAGAAACAAAATAGTAAGCAAAGTGTCCAACTAAACAAGTTAGAAAGGGAGCAAGATAAACACAAGGAGAAAAAATGGAAGATGAAAAATCAATGAAAGAGGAATGAATACTAAATGAAAAGATCCAGAAAGGCAATAAGATAAATAAACAGGAGAAAGAAGGGCAAAATCAGTTCTGTGACTCAACAACTTGTTGAATGGACAAACTGAATGAATGAAATTGAACAGGCAATGATTTTCTCCAGGCACTAAAGCTCAGCAGGGCCCAAGCCTCCCGCCTTCTCCGGAGGGAGGCTTGGCTCTTCTTGGCAGTAACAGAAGACACTATCAGATGTCATGGTACAGGTGGCGTTCCTGACTCACTCTGCATTCCCTATCCCTGCCCCACAGAGAAATACTACCCTTCTCCAAGTCCCAAGGTCTCAGAAACCGCAGAAGAGGTCTCCTGAATCGCCTCCCAAACACACAGGGGCCCTGGCGCTAAGAGCACAGCCTAAGCCCAGCAGCTCTCCCCTCTCTGGAAGCCTCTTTATACACTGGCTTCTTCTAGGCGCCTCTGCGGCTTGTCTTGCCCCTGATCCATCTGTAGGCAGCAAAAAACCAAGTGTCATGACACTTTTTAATTGCACCTCATCAATAACTCAAACTTTCTGTCCTCTGAAACTGCCTTTTGCTCAGTTTTTTATGCATGATCCAGGCTCAGCCTCTCCAAAGCAGTTTTCCTCTAACTTCTTGTATTTCTCTGATTATTTCATATTTCAATCTTCCCTAAATATAATGCTTTTGCACATCACTCCTAAATGAGTTCTGTCCCAAGAGCACATCCTTAACAACTGCTGAGAAATCTTTCTCAGGTCCCAAAGAAGCCCAGGCTCGTTTCTCACAATGTGGAAGTGACCTTTATTTCAGGAGGCTGTGCATGCCCTTTGGTCCACTGTTCAAAACAAACTTCTAAGGCTTTTCCCACGAAACACGAAGCCTCTCACTTTATCCACAAAGAGATGATATGTCTTTATATTGGACACACACTCCACCATTCGATGTTTTCTTTCGGTAACACTTCTTTATCGCCTTCTCATCCCCTAGATCAACCATCTGGCACCAGATCACACTCCTCGCATTTGACTAACCAGTTTGGTTTCTTTAATTCCAGATTGCTTTCCTAAAAGCTCTAAATAATTAGTATTCATACAATATTTTAGCTTTAACTATTTTAGCTTTTACTTTTTCTACTGGAAAGCTGGTCATCCTTCACTGTCTTAAACTCAATCATTGCTGTCTGGGAAACAAGTTCAAGGGAGGAGGAAATCAAGATTATTTGGCAGTTTCACCTCTGAGAGGCACATATATGAAAGGACTTCAACCACAGAGATGGTGCAACGTGCTACCTAAGCACACACACTAATAGGCTATGAATGTCATTACCTGGGCAGATTAAAAAACACATAAATAAATGAGCTAAGGCTTTGCTAATTAAATAGACAGCAACAAAGTCTCTTTAATAAGAGCAGGCAACCTTTTTCAATTTAGTTGTCCAATTTGGCTCTTTCCAGGAACACCTGGCCGTGGTCTGGACCTCTGGTCTCTCTTTCATTTCAGAGCTTACATGTACCTTCTCTGGATAAAATTACACTTTTTCTTTTAAATACCAGCACTGGCCTTTGAACTGACTCTTAAAGCAGTGGGGAATAACAGATAAAGGACTCAAAGGTAACTTGGACAATCTGGAGTCTATTCCTGCCAATGAAACACCGTGATAATTGGGATGGGTCATTTAACCTGGATTTAAATCCCACCCTCTTCAGACTTTAGAACAATACTTGACACTGACTTTAGTAACAAAGTAACAAGTTACTTCATGTGTTGTGAAATTTTTTTAAGTACAGCAGTATTCATTTGACCATATAATTATGAGTATATTCACAAAAATAGAAACTGTTATTTAAAATCATAAATACATAACAACTAAAGATCAGCATATTAAAAAGCAAAAGGAAGGCAAAAATGCTCATATACTTATTTTCCTTTTGTTCCTCAATAGATTAAAATCTTATTAGAAATTAGAGATAAATCAAAGAATTACAAAGAATAAGAAGGAGTTAAGTATAGTTTAGAATATAAAATACAATCTAAGCTAATAATGACAGTACTAAATCTCAGAAATTCTGAAACCATTCAAATTAACTCCAATGATGTTTTCAGAGACTTTCAACACTTCAAAGCCTGTTTAACGCTAATAGCCGCAGGACAGGCCCCACTCACACATATTTCAAAATATTCTCCTCATTTGCTTCCAAGTACAGTCAGTGTAAATAGATGTTCAGGGGGACTCTGGCTTTGGACTTATTTCCTCTATGGCCTATTTCACTTTGCCAAATTCTGTGAGCATTTGAATCCTTTCAACTGCCGTGCCCCCATGGGGGATTACAGAATGCCCAAACCAGAGTTTGGTTTGACCAGAAAAGTTTGTCAGAAGTTGGTGCATTGTAGTTTGGTTTTTGCATACCAAAAATTGGATCATGTACTGATCCACGCCACCTCTCTAGATGGTCTCACATGTTCACACTACCTGCCCAGCCCCCATGAGCATTTGGATTTGAAAACACTGTTCTACAGAAACTTTGTANAGTACAGCAGTATTCATTTGACCATATAATTATGAGTATATTCACAAAAATAGAAACTGTTATTTAAAATCATAAATACATAACAACTAAAGATCAGCATATTAAAAAGCAAAAGGAAGGCAAAAATGCTCATATACTTATTTTCCTTTTGTTCCTCAATAGATTAAAATCTTATTAGAAATTAGAGATAAATCAAAGAATTACAAAGAATAAGAAGGAGTCAAGTATAGTTTAGAATATAAAATACAATCTAAGCTAATAATGACAGTACTAAATCTCAGAAATTCTGAAACCATTCAAATTAACTCCAATGATGTTTTCAGAGACTTTCAACACTTCAAAGCCTGTTTAACGCTAATAGCCGCAGGACAGGCCCCACTCACACATATTTCAAAATATTCTCCTCATTTGCTTCCAAGTACAGTCAGTGTAAATAGATGTTCAGGGGGACTCTGGCTTTGGACTTATTTCCTCTATGGCCTATTTCACTTTGCCAAATTCTGTGAGCATTTGAATCCTTTCAACTGCCGTGCCCCCATGGGGGATTACAGAATGCCCAAACCAGAGTTTGGTTTGACCAGAAAAGTTTGTCAGAAGTTGGTGCATTGTAGTTTGGTTTTTGCATACCAAAAATTGGATCATGTACTGATCCACGCCACCTCTCTAGATGGTCTCACATGTTCACACTACCTGCCCAGCCCCCATGAGCATTTGGATTTGAAAACACTGTTCTACAGAAACTTTGTAATGCAACCTGCTTATCCACTCACAGGCTTCTTCTAAACTTAGGACTTTCTCTTTCTCTCTACATTTATATAAGCCCTACTCTTTAGCCAAGACTTTAGACCCAAAGACTAAAAGTATTAGTCACTCAGTCATATCCAGCTCTTTGCGACCCCATGGACTGTAGCCTGCCAGGCTCCTCTGTCCATGAGATTTCCTAGACAAGAATACTGGAATGAGCAGCCATTCCTTTCTCCAGGGGATCCTCCTCCCCCAGGGACTGAACCCGGATCTCCCACACTGCAGGCAAATTCTTTACTGTCTGAGCCACCAGGGAAGGCCCAGCTTAAACTCTAGCTCTTCATAAAGCCTACCATGTGCTTAGAGTGACTTTCTCCATCCTGCTAATCCCTGCAGCTCTCATGGATGATTTCATTCTTCTGCCACATACCAAATGAGTTTGATGTGAGTTGCCTTTATTGCTTAACTCCTCTGGATCACATAAAATGGTCAGGGCCTCTCAGTGTATTCCCTAAAACCTGCTTGAAAGCCTGTGTATAAATAGTATCAATAAATGTTTACTGGTGATGATGATGACGTCAAGGTAAAATAGGTACTGCAAAGAAAAACTAAAGTTCCCAAGAGGCTGTGACCTCCAGTGGAAACGCCAGTCAAAGCCTGTGCTCCAGGTCACTTACTGGTGAGTTCCTCAAAGTTGTAGATGATACAAATCGGTGAAGCAGTGAAAATGGAGCACTGCCTATCCCTTGACTAAAAAACATAAAATGACCACAGAAGAGATCACAACACTTGTACAACGACAATGCTCTCAATGTCGGGGGGAGGGGGAAGCAGAGCCACAAGCTTCATAGACCCTCTTAGCTCGCAAGGCAATCCCCATTTCCATTCTATCCCCTATCGCTCCTTGGAAAATCACACAACCAAAACAGACAAGGGCTAGAAAACGGGTAGGAATTTTTGTAGTGGTGAAGGTTCTTTTTCCTAGGGGGAGGAAAAAAAAAAAAAAAAAGACATGTTCTAAGAATACATTTATAAAACAGGCATTTTTATCTGCATGACAGAAGTGGGAATTGGTCACATTTCTCTAGATGGCTAGATGGGCACGCCCCCTTGTGGACTCTTCCTGACTCAACTCTAGAGTGGTTGGCTGCTTCTGAGATATTAGTTCCCTACAATCACTTCCTTCACTTATTGAATATTATTAGTACTATTTCCAGACAACCTAACTTTTCTTTCATTACATCCCCAAATACAAACTTACTGTTGGAAAAGTGAGGTATAGTTTTGGACTAACAGTATGCTTGAAGCATTAGAAAGAAGATTCAAACTTATAAGACTTACAATTAAAGAAAATAACAGATGTATTGCTCTCTCAAAATTTATAGTAGAATCACTGATTGTAGATGTTTAAATTAGCAATGTTAATTGAGTAAAGGTATTTTTCAAGGCACTGTGATAGGAATTAAAAACAAATGCTTACGCTTCTATATGCCTACATGAATAAGATAAAATAACCACACACATCAATCTCAAAATGGCAAAGGCAGTAGATAATTCAACAAACACTTATCGAGTACCCATTACATGCACTAAACAGAAAAAAGGAACTTGTTTTAATCTGGGTAGCATTTGAGCTGGTTATTAAGAAGGGCTTGGATTACAATTTCAGTAGGCAAAGTGGCAGGTTTTCCATTATTAATTATCATTTATTCCACAAAGAGAAAGAGACATGAGTAAAACTTAGAAATGAGAACTTTAAGCAAATTCATAAAAAATCAAATGCAGAGATGTAATTGGTAGTGGGGGGGGGGGGGCGCGGAAAAAAAGATTATTCCAGGAGAGAAATAATGGAAAAGTAGGTTGGGTACAAGTTTGAAGAGGGTTTATAAAGTCAAGCTAAAGACACTGGGTTTTAATCTACAGATAGCAAAGATTTTATTAAAGTTTATCCCAAGAGAAGGATAAGNATACAGAATGAAGCAGGGCAAAGATTATTCCAGGAGAGAAATAATGGAAAAGTAGGTTGGGTACAAGTTTGAAGAGGGTTTATAAAGTCAAGCTAAAGACACTGGGTTTTAATCTACAGATAGCAAAGATTTTATTAAAGTTTATCCCAAGAGAAGGATAAGACCAATGCAGGTATTTTTAAGAAAATGTATATTGGGATAATACATGGACTTAAAGAGGAATGGGGAGAGTCTAGAAGTAGGCAGGCCAGTTATGATGCAACCATCCAGTCATCAAGGAAAAAATGGTATAGATTTAAGAGTGATAGGCATGTCAAAAAGAAGCAACCAAAATAAAACAAACAAGACAAAAAATAATACCTATATTTATCATCAATTGTTTAATGAGCACTTATTATATATATTATATAATATGAGGTTAAAAGACGTTTGCTCCCTGGAAGGAAAGCTATGAGAAATCTAGAGAGCATATTAAAAAGCAAAGACATCATTTTGCCAACAAAGGTTCATATGGTCAAAGCTCTGGTTTTTCCAGTAGACATGCATACGGATGTGAGAGTTGGACCATCCTTTAAGAAGGCTGAGTGCTGAAGAATTGATGCTTTTGAATTGCGGTGCTGGATACGAGTCTTGAGAGTTCCTTGGACAGCAAGCAGATCAAATCAATCAATCCTAAAGGAAATCAACCCTGAATATGTCTTGGAAGGACTGATGCTGAAGCTGAAGCTCCAATACTTTGGCCACCTGATGCAAAGAGCCAACTCTCTGGAAAAGACCCTGATGCTGGGAAAGAGTAAGGGCAGGAGGAGAAGCAGGTGACAGAGAACGAGATGGCTGGACAGCATCACCAACTCAGTGGACATGAGTTTGAGCAAACATCAAGAAATAGTGAAGGACAGGGAAGCCTGGTTGCTGTAGTCCATGGAGTCGGACACAACTCAGTGACTGAGCAACCGTGGTAACCAAAACAGATAGAGTCCCTGTCCTTCTGGAACCTGCACTGTAGTGGAAGAGAAAGACAGCAAACAGGCACCCTCAGAGGGGAGCAGCTGGAGCTGCATGACCGCTTGAACGACAGGTGGGAGGGGGAAAGCGAAACTTCCAGGATCTGGAATCACAGGACAAAGGCCCAGACTCCTGCAGCATCCTGACAGTGTGACCTCCTGACAGTAAAGAACAAAAGACTGGAAAGAAAGACAGGCACCTGCTCCTATCGAGTCCTGTGGGACCTGTTAAGGGGCTGCACTTTATTTCTAAGTGCAGCTGGAAGTGACTCAAGAGTTTAAACAGGGTCATGACAAAATCAAATTGCACTTTTAAGTGATTCCATGAATGCTGTGTATAGAACTGACTGGAAGGGGCAGCAGCAGATGGATTGGGATGCTACCACAGTCACACAGGAGACAGTGACAAACCTTGACTCTAGACTTGCTGAGCTAAGCTAGACATGAGACATGTAATAAGCAACTGGAAAAGTCAGGGCATGAAAGTGGGATGGAAATAAAAATTTGGACTCATTCACTCAAACACAGTTTCATGGGCACTGTGTCTGGTGCCTGCTGAAAAACAGACAACGACCTGGAGACAAATTCTGGAATTAGGTAAAAGGAGAAAAGAACTCTAGTCTTCCTGGAGGAGAGCTAAATGGGGAGGAGTGGACATGAACTTAACTGAATGCAGTCATGTAACTACCAACTCCTCTAAAACATTCTATGTTCACTGAAGAAATGATTACTGACAAGGTGCTTTTCTAGGCCCACTTTGACATATTAGGCAGAAAAAGCAATGAGTCTCAAATTCTGCCCCAATACCTTACACGCCCTGCAGATTTTCATTTAGTAAACTGAAAGTAGGGCCTAAGAACCTCCTACCAGTAGATTTAAAACTACCCAGATGGGGATTCCCCTGGTGGTCCAGAGGTTAAGACTGCATGCTTCCAATGCGTGTGGCAAGGGTTTGATCCCTGGGCAGGGACATGCTACACAGTACAGTCGAAAGGAAACAAAAACACACACACTACACAGATGAAGATAACAGTTAGCCTCGTTGAGCATACACTAGAATAAAGAATCTCTCAATGAGAGGATCAAGAGGTTTGGACAAGCTCTGTTTTGTTAGTGAGAATATGTTAGAGAAGTGTCACATAGAAAGACGGCAGGCAGCTAGTACCACATGCTGACTGTATGGCTGAAGAATCTGATGTCCAGAGCGGCTCCACATCTGCCCCGGGCCTCTGGACTGGCCCAGGTCAGACCTTGATCAGATCCTCTCCGGTCAGACCTCTCCTGGTCTTCTGTACCCATCTCAGCCAGCAACCACTCCCTCCACTCCTTGAGTAACCCCAGCCTCGGCTCTTGAACAGTTTCTGGCCTGTGACTTTTTATTCAGAATGTTCTAGGCTGATTACAGAAGATGTGGGCCAGTCAGGACTTTGAAAACTCCAGTTTTCCTTCATCTTAATTAAGCAGTGGGTCTTATCTTCTGATCTTAAAGCATCCCTGTTATTGACTACGTGTGTGTATGTGTGCTAGTATATACACATTTGTCTTTTCATGTGCTGGTTTATTCTGCTGGCCTTAACACGTGTGTATTGGCTACACACGTGTTAACACCACTACATCTGTGACAGGTCAACTCAGGTCATTAACACATGGGGATACAGTATGAGGACATATTTAGAAATTCTGATTTAGAATCTCATGCTGTTAACATCATGATCTGAACCAGTTCCAAGACAGGAAGACATCTATGAAAGTCCATTCACTGGAGGAATTTCCATTTAGGAAAGCTATAATATGACAATTTGTACATTACATACACGGTCAGCTAAGATTATCCCAATGATAATGAAGGAATACCTTCATTTTCCTCTCCTATGATTCTGGTTAAATATCAAAATGTACAGGAGGCTCAACAGAGCTGATGGATACTCAAAACAGAGGGCAAATTTACAAGTCTAACAATATCTGATGTCAACCTATAAAAAGCCTCCTGGAAAACCACATTCCCTTACAAAATAAAAACAGCAGTTACGGTCTGTTAACACTGATTTCTTGCCTCACTAATCTCACTTATAATTTTAAAACTCAGTGTAAATTTAAGGCATAGTTTCATGAGGGTTTAAGGAAGATTTGGGAAGAAATCCAACGTACTAAGTACTGAATCTTTATACAAGAAGTTAGAAACTTTTTCTGAAATATTGCCCAGCTATCAAGGGTTGAAAGTTCTGGATATGGATAATTCATGAATTGGCATAAACTGTTACAAACTGTAAATATTTAAAGAAACTCCATCAATTTACATTGAAAAGGAATATTGCTCATCAGACTGTATAACCTATGTCAGTGAATGAGGTGGTAGTAATCTAGTAATAGAAGCAATTAAGTTACTGACCTACTTTCTGATTTACATGTAAGTCCTATATGCTTAATCAGTAATCAAGATAATCTTAGGACAAGAAAATATAAATTTTAATATATTACTTACAATTCAAAGGAATAATTTCAAATGGAAGATAATCACTCCACAGGATGAATTTGTAGGTTTATAGAAAAAAATTAAATATATGATGTATACTTCTTTATGTAAAAGAGAAGGCAAAGGAGTTTCTTACTTCTGTTTACTCATATATCTATGCATTAACTGTCTTCTTGAGAGACACCGTAGGACTCCAGATCAAGCAAATTTCTGCAAAAGACTAATTACTCCTTCCCTGCACAAATAATACACAGACATGTACACAAGTACAAATAGAACAATCTGAGGAAAATATGTTGTTTTTCATGCATTTATTTTCTTTGATCTTAACCTACCTCTCACCCAAAAAATACAGTGATTTAGTATGATACAGTTAAGCGTTTACATAATAATTTCAAGATGGTGGATAAAAGGAAAAAATGTTACCCACAATATACTTCAAAAGAATAGAATATATTTATATGAAGCGCACAAAGCAAGGCCCAACATTTCCTTTCTGAAACATGTGGCCAATTTGATGTCCCTATGTGGTGGCTAAAGAACACAAAATTAAAAGTTGTAGCATCTCTTTAGAGTGGTTTTGAACACACAACATTGTACAAAAGCATTCAAGCCTTTCTAAACTCATTCATTAGAAACAAAAGAATGAAGGATACTCACATAATGGAAAAGGTTTGATTGTCTATCATTTCCCCCACCCTATACAAGTACTGCTTTACCTAAAAATTCATGAGATTAATTGAAAACTTAAATTATTTGTAAAAGTGATGGGAGGAGGCAAAGAATTCCATGTACATTCAACTGTAAAATCTGTTATTAAAGGAAAAGACATGGAAACTATTTCGACAATATGCTTGTGAAAAATGAAGGGGGGGAAAAAAGGCTTGAAACATCAAAAATGTTGAGATCAAACAATACCCCCAACCTCTTTTAATACTCTAAGAATGAAAGCCCCTTCTAGTAACATCCAGGGCTAGCTGTTTGAAACTGATATTTATGAAATCTAGACTATCCTGGGCATTGAGTCTATCTGTTTTCCCAACCTATGGATCTCTCCTCTTGGTAACACCTCCTTCCCTTATATAACAAGGTTATGTAACAATTCAGTCAGTCCAGTAGCCCCAACTAAGAGCTGCTATTGGTCAATGAGTTAAGCACTTCATTCCAAAACAAAGTTTCCTTTTTCAAAAATGCTAAGATTGATGCTAACACAACTACCTTTTATTTTTTTGTATCAAAACAAAAGATAAATTTAAAACATGTCATCACTTCATCACATATACCACAAGAATTCTGGATCCACATTCTGAGTCCAAGGCAGCATTGCCAGGGGAGAGTGCAGACGCCAATGTGTGGGAGTCACAAAGGACAGAGGCGCACACTAAACTGCACCGTGAGTACTGAACTGAGACTGAAGGAAACCCCACAGGACCAAGAGCTCTGGTTTTGACACAGACAAATGTGTTATCACAGCTCAGTTAAATAATATCAGTCACTCAACAACAGGGTTCAAATTTCAATTACATGGTACAGTAACTGTGAGTAATTGCATACAGTATAAACTTCACTACTAGCTCTTCAGTCCAAAGATCACTGTTAACTACATAGACATCCATCATTGTCAGTAGCCAATCATGTCATTTTATTCAAAGTCTGTCCCTGATAGACAGTGAACTGTGCAGTTGTGTTGCCTCCTTGTCTCCCAGTGATAAATCCACATGCCATTTTTTTTAAAGTTGACAATCTACAAAGGAAACTATACAACCAAGATGAAAGTGAACCAAAGAAGCAGTGATAATGCTGGAAGTGAAATTCCAATAAAAAATAAATGAAGTTACAGAAGAAATAGTTAACCATGGGAATTTCTGACACTGTCACCATTCAAGAGACTTTAGATCTACAGTCAGAGGAACTCGGTGAAGACAAATTGGTCAATATAAATAAGGAATGTAGTTGTGACAAAAAGGATGAAGACGTTGCAGAGGAAGTTAACACTTGGAAAAAATCTGACATTAAAGGAACTGAGGGATCACTTATAACACGGAAACAGCAAAAGAGAAAATGATGAAAGCAGATCCAAAATTCAAAGGGAGTTTGACAATTCACCATGACATAATCAGATACTCACTCCACACTGTAAGTTATATGACAGGAAGGCAAGCACTGTTTAAACTACTCTTGATAAGGAATTTTTTATACAGAAAAAAAAACCCCACTAATTCTGATGTTTTAAATTAGTGTACTAAAAAATATTCATTTTAATTTTTTGCTTGTTTCTTTATGCATTTATAACTAACAATAAAAGAATTTTTAATGTTTTGACAAAAATGTTTAAAGGTCATGGAACAAGTTTAACTTTTGCCATTAAGATCCCTTTGTACGATTTTGGTTTGCATGGTCATTTTCATGGTCCAGCACTATCATGCAAAATGTGGACTGCCTATATACATTGCAAGGGAAAGAAGGGGGTAAAGGAAAATCCAGAACAGCTGGGTCTACCCAGAGAGGGGAGTGGAACAGAGAGCAAACAAGTACTACCTCTGTATTACACAACACTACAGGTAAATAATAATCTTTTCCTTCTCCATCGTTTTCTCTGCTAAGTCATACACAAAAAAGCATGGATGAAACAGAGACACCAATTATTAAGAACAGACAATTACTCTGAATTCATTCCTCATTTTTTAATATTATATCATAAACCCATGTATTCTGAAAGTGAAAACAAAATCAGTTTTATTTGATTTATGGGTAGATTAGCTGCTTACGCCAGTACTGGTTTGAAGCAACAAGGGACATATTAATTGTGGGAAGAAAAATGACAAAAATAAGTTCTCCGTTCACACTACGCACTATAAATTACCTACCTAATAACCACTCTCCTCCCCTTCCTTAGACAAGGAAAGAACTATTCTGTTGGGAAGACAAGTCATGATCTGAGAGAGAGTAATTAGGAAAATCCACTCAATTTCTTAGGCTCTTTTGCAGCTGGGAATAGTCATGTGACCAAAATAAATAACTAAAGAGGACTCCATTGAGAGGGAACCTGGAAAACCTTTGCATCCCAGATAAAAAGGTGACAGACACATCTGGCACTAGTCTCCCCTTCTCCACCAGCCATGGTCTCACTTTCTCACCTTCAATGCAGATGTGACACCTCAAATTAAAGAAACCATATTCCACTCATAAGGCAAAAGGCGTGAGAGAAAAGGCCCAAGAGAAATCCCAGATATGTTGGCTCCAGCATCACTAGAAGCCTGAGCTCAAGAAAGCTTGCAACCCACCCATTTCCAAATTTTTTATATACCAGGGAGCAAGAGGACAAATATGCATTTCCTAAGTCACTGTCAGGTTTTCTGTTGTTTGCAGTCAAAAGCATCCCATTGATTAACCATTCTTATTTTAAACTAAGTCAAATCTAAGCGTAGACGGTCAGAGACTAAGGAAAATAAAAATACTCTGATTGAGGTAGCAAGCTGATGAAATATTCTTCTTGCTTTAACTCTGATTTCTATTAGTACTGTCCATGGTGTCACAACGAATCAGACACGACTGACTGAACAACAACAACAAAATTAGTACTGTGACAAGGTCCGGACAATCGGTTTACCTTTTTAAGAAAAAAGAGAAATATCAATGCAACAAAAATCTCCAAATGTATTTCCTTTATTATCAGGCTTAAAAATATTTATTCTACTGTATACTCCTTTCAAGACAATATTTATGTCCTCCAACACTGAATAACCAAAGAAGTGAACATTAGCAAAGTTTCTGAAAACCCTATTCTTTTCATTATGTTTATATACCCAACTCACAGCTTCTTTTATGTAGCCACAACACACAGTAGTACTGGGCCTTAGTCAATGCTGGCTAACCAAAACTATGTGGGAACTATACACATAGGACAAGGAGTAATAAACTAAATACAGGTTGATTTAGAAAACAGCTATTTGCCCTTTCCCATCACATCTCTAAAAAGTTGCTATGCTTCCTCTCAAAAATTGTAATTTTCTGTTCCAATGGCTCATTATCTGGTAGCCTGTTCTTTCTCGGAGCATTTTATCACCTCTGCCAAAGTTATGCAGCAAACATCTGTAAGACAAAACCTGTGGCCAGCACCCTTCCCTAAAGACAGAAGCTCGGCCAGAGTCATTTTTTTAGGTCAATGTCAAAACACAGTGCTTCTTACACAGTAAAATTCAAACATTCTGAATACTAAAAACACTTTCCTGTCATTTCAGCTGTCTAAACCACGCCATTTGAATCATGCCTGAACTCCAGCTCTGTACCCACCACGGCCAACATCCCTTACCACCCTCCCCTTCTCCACTGCAAGATTCCGCCTGGAGGAGGAGCTTCTTTCTCTTCCGGCTGAGCGACATTAAAGACGAAGGCAAACAGCAGCAAAGAGAAGATGATGGGGCCTCCGTGAGTGACAGTCGCCAAGCACGTGATCACCTCTTGACACTTCTGTTTTTCCTAACAGCCATAGAAGCAGAATATCACTATTTTCTATTTTTAAATATGGCTATTTTAAAAATAAGGAAACGGAGACTTCATAGGTGAAATTATCACTGAATTCACAGAAGGTCACTGAAAACAGGTGTCTCAACCCCGCTTCCAACTCCACAGCAAAATTTCTGGAAAGCATTATCTCCACCGTGTTCTCCTGATGGCGCCTCGGCAGCAGGTCTACAGTCCTCCGCGTCAGGGAGACCGTCCTCGCCCGGGTCCGCAGTCACCAGGTCCTGAGTCCAGAGGTCCGGTGCCGGCCTCCTGTTTCTCAACAGCATCTGACCTGGTGACGACTGGCTCTGAGCTGCCCTCTGCTTCCTGGCCATTCTCTCCTGGGGGCCCCTCTACCCCACTGGCTGCTCCATCTTTTTCTTTTGTTGGTTTCTCCTCCTCCCAACGTAGACATGTCGGCCTGGCCCCGGGTTCAGTTTTCAGACCTCTAACTTCACTCACTCCTCAGTGAGCTCATCTGGCCACACGGGTTTATATTCCTTTCGATACCAATAATTTCCGAATGAGAAACTCCCTCCTGACCTACCCCGAAGCTTCAGATGCATATAACCAACTCCACAGTCAACGTCTCCTGCTGCCACATCAAGCTTTTCATTGGAAATCCTCTTAACCAGGTTGATGAGTGGCTGTTTAAAGTTTTGAAAAATTTATTATCCTCTGGGTGAAGAAGAAAATCACAAAAAAGGACACATATTATAAATATGTCCTTCCTTAATTAAAACACAAAACCAGTTCATTCATTCACTAGCCAATCTTTTTAATATAAGACCAAAGCCTTTTCTCTGAATGTAAGCCCATATATAAATGTTCCATATCATCTTTCTATCACACCCTGGATTGTCCTATGATTTCAAATTTTATCTAAAATAGAACAGGAATATAAAGACATTCAACAACACACTCTGAATACAGAATGCTTCTAGATTTTTATGATTTTTCTCAATCTTTTATAACTGACTTGCCCCAACTTAATTCTACGGCAAAAATAATTCTACTTTAACAGACCTACTCTGCTTTTTCAAATTAGTTTTCAAACAAACAATCCTTTTTATTCTCAAGCAGACAACTCTCTTTTTAAGCTCAGTGACCAACCTAGATAGCATATTGAAAAGCAGAGATGTTACTTTGCCAACAAAGGTCTGTCTAGTCAAGGCTNCATATACACAATGGAGTATTACTTAGCCATTAAAAAGAATACATTTGAATCAGTTCTAATGAGGTGGATGAAACTGGAGCCAATTATACAGAGTGAAAAAAAGAAAAACACCAAAAGAGTATACTAATGCATATATATGGAATTTAGAAAGATGGTAACAATAACTGTATGAGAGACAGCAAAAGAGACACTGATTTATAGAACAGTCTTTTGGACTCTGTGGGAGAGGGCGAGGGTAGGATGATTTGGGTGAATGGCGTTGATACATGTATAATGTCATATGTGAAATGAATCGTCTGTCCAGGTTTGATACATGATACAGGATACTCGGGGCTGGTGCACTGGGATGACCCAGAGGGATGGTATGGAGAAGGAATTGGGAGGGGGGTTCAGGATGGGGATCCCGTGTATACCTGTGGTGGATTTATGTTGATGTATGGCAAAACCAATACAGTATTGTAAACTAATTACTCTCCAATTAAAATAAATAAATTTATATTAAAAAAAAGAAGACATGATTCATCTCTTTGCTATATTAATAAGAAAGGGTACACCTACCCTTCCTTTGGGTGGGTGTGGTACTTCTACCTGAAAAGAATAAACTTCTTCTGGGTTCCCATTCACTTTAAATTTCCTCCTCAAAACTATAAAGTTGACTTGGTAAGGATATAAAGGTGGGGGATAAGTGGAAGATTTAAGTCATCTCTTTTTTATGGCAGGAGGGAAATAAATGGATGAATATGGACAAGGACAGGTGTATAGGCTTGTTGACATCTGAAACTAACATGTACAAAACTGATCTACTTGTATCTTCACCCAAATTGGCTCCTCTAATATCTCTCCATTTCAGTCAAGGGTAACTCCATTTTTCCACTTTTTATAATCGGACACTTTGGTGTCCTTTTTGACTTTTGTCTTTATCTTATGGACCATGTTCAACCTCTCAATACATTCTGGAAGCTGTATCAACCATGTGTGTGTGCATGCTCAGTCGCTTCAGTTGTGTCTGACTCTGCAACGCTGACTATAGCCTGCCAGGCTTCTCTGTCCATGGAATTCTCTAGGCAAGAATTCTGGCTTGAGTTCCCATGTCCTCTTCCAGGAGATCTTCCTAACCCAGGAATCCAACACATATCTCTTACTGTCTCCTGCCTTGGCATGTAGGTTCTTTACCAATAGCACTACATGGGAAGCCCATATTGAATCCATGATCCAACAGTTTCTCACTCTTGTATTGCCCCTTTTCATTGGAACTACATTCTATTCTGAATTGCATTGTTGCAACTTTCTACTTAAGATATATTACCTAAGAAGGACTTCCCTAATAGCTCAGTTGATAAAGAATCCACCTGCAATTCAGGAGACCCTGGTTAGATTCCTCAGTTGGGAAAGTCCCCTCGAGAAGGGAAAGGCTACCCATTCCAGTATTCTGGTCTGGAGAATTCCATGGACTGTATAGTCCTTGGGGTCTCAAAGAGTCAGATATGACTGAGCAACTTTCACTCACTCACTCACCTAAGAAAACAATACAATATTTGGAACAGCAAATACAGTTTCTAAGTATATAAACGTGCATCTCTAAATATTATAGTAATATATATATATTTTATTTGTTGCCTTCTAAATTAAAAGTACCAATTTGTACGGGCACACAACATGTCTTCTGTTTGCCAATAATATACTGTACTGTTTATAATGATAAAATAGGAATATGTTTAAGTTTATATTTTTGGATTTCCATGACCTCAAGTCTTCTCCAAATGTAATGACCCTTTATCTCTCTAGACCTATTTTTATTACTTCTATGCTCATTTATTCTCTTCTGGCCTTGGTGCCTGCCATAGTAAAAGTCATAATATTAGTTCATGGAATCTAGATAGGGTTTTCACTAGGAAACTTTGATAAGGACAAAGACTTACCTAGGACTTAGTGACACATTTGAGCATAGAACACACCTGCTATAAAAAAATATCAGTTTCTCTCTACGTGTGTCTCTATTTCCTTTCATGATAGACCAATTATCTTCATATTATAGGGACTGATACCAACTGCAGCTTCCAAATGCTACACATAGAATCTTTTACCAAAATTGATACAGAATGGTTGATAGAAATACAGGACACTGAGACTTGAATATAAACTATCCTACTATAACCATTTTTTGTGCACATTATATAGCAGAAAAGCTTTTTAAGCATGCTTAGGAGTAAAGTATAGCTAGGAATAATTGCATCAAGCATTTTTAAGCATTGTGCTTTTTTCAGTTTTGTTTTGTTTGTTTGTTTAACAAAAATTTGGCTTTATTCGACAGTGATATTCTGAGATGTTGTGGCAAAGCTTGTTTCTTCATCTCTGTGTCACCAGCTTTGACTTTAAAGGTGATATATTTCAGTCAGGGGAGAAAATATGGCAACATAAAGAAATTTTGACACAGAGCTGATGAATCCTGTTTTTCCTAGATTGGGCAAAATGATTTATAGAGTTTAAGGACATCAGTAAACATGGATCTGAAAGCTGCTGAAATTTATAAATATTTTGACTGTTTATTACATTTTATGTCAGTATCTAAGCATATTGAAAAATGGAGGGCCTAAGGAAGACATGTTTGAAACTCGGGAACTGATATTCTAAGCTCTTTCTCAGTGTTGTTTGTGGCCTGAAGTGAGGGAAGAGAGGTTCCCCTAACAAAGGACAGTAAAACTGCCAAGAGTTGGGTTGCTGCTAAGTCGCTTCAGTCATGTCTGACTCTGTGCAACCCCATAGACGGCAGCCCACCAGGCTCCCCCGTCCCTGGGATTCTCCAGGCAAGAACTCTGGAGTGGGTTGCCATTTCCTTCTCCAATGCATGAAAGTGAAAAGTGAAAGTGAAGTCGCTCAGTCGTGTCCCACTCTTCGCAATCCCATGGACTGCAGCCTACCAGGCTCCTCTGCCCATGGGATTTTCCAGGCAAGAGTACTGGAGTGGCATGCCATTGCCTTCTCTGAAGAGTTGGGTTGAATTCTGACAACTAAAAGTTACATGACTCTGTGTGTACCATTTACCTTTCTAAACTTGATTTTTCTCATTAGTAAAATAGAGTGTAGCGTAAGCCCAGATAGGATTATTGTTCTTGTATTANCATGCCATTGCCTTCTCTGAAGAGTTGGGTTGAATTCTGACAACTAAAAGTTACATGACTCTGTGTGTACCATTTACCTTTCTAAACTTGATTTTTCTCATTAGTAAAATAGAGTGTAGCGTAAGCCCAGATAGGATTATTGTTCTTGTATTAGGTTCTTTTGTCTGTTTGTTTGTGTTTTGCACAGTGCAATTTCCTGATTTAAACTTGAATCTTCTAGGCCTCTATTTCAAAGAGGCATCCATTTCAAAGAGCAAGCTATCTCAAATAAACACATGGCCAGCCTCCCCATACTGAAGGCTTCTTTGTTTCAGAGATCTTGGTTAATTTTAATAACTAACCATTTGATCTGCTTTCCCCCCCTCTTCCCTTGTTTAAATTCTTGCTCTTATGTTTTAAATTTACTGAAAAAGAGTAAGTCCTCAAAATCCTGAGTCCCCCAGGCTCAACATTAATAAAAGCAGAACCCCAAACCCCAAACTCCTAAGCTCTCTCTCCCTACCTGTGATCTCACTGTATGGTCTTTGTGTGCTAGGGAAGTTCCAGGTCTTATAAGTAAAAAACCTTTACTTATCAAGGTTTCCTGATGGCTACTGCTGAAGAGTATTTTGCAGTCATAGCAAGAACCACAAGGGCTGGTCCAACCTCAATATTGATTATTGACAGGCCAAAATTGGCATATGACAAGGGGAAATATCCACTTCCTTTTGCCAACTTACTTTGTTTACCATCCTAACAGCCATATGTATAGTAGACTGAATTTACAATAGACTTGTTCATTTCAGGTTTATCTTCATCTTGTGAGTGGAGCCTTTTGGACTCCCAATAGATTTTCTTATGTTGCTTGCATATTGTATACTGCACAATTTCAGGAGACATACTTCTTTATACTGTAATGTATTGAAATACTCCCTCCCATCTTAGAGTTTTGCAATATACAACCTGTGCAGTTGTACCTGATGGACTTACTCTCAGTTTAACATGCAAAGAGTAGCTCTGAGATTGTCTTTGTTGAATAGTCATTGTGCCTGAAATTTTCCTCATCTCTCCGGTAAGTCATACAACCCTCTTCAAGCATGTAGTATGCATAAATACACATTGCATACATTTGATGTTACAATAGTCTGGTTAGCTCCCCATGTCCAATCGATTCTACATAATTCTGCCTGTCACTTTTTTCACTACTTTTTAAGCTTTTCCAAACCTTTATGGTGTTTAACAAATGTTTTACATGATATGTTTGATTGTATTTAGTGAAAGAGTCAATGGGATTATGTGAACAGCCTCACCCACAGCCCTTTGGAATGTGTTTGTATAAGATCATTTTTGAAAACTCTGAGGATGAGTGGAAACAAGGGTGAGAGTAGACAGACAGTCATACCTTTTAAAATAATTCAGGCAAAAACCTATACAAAGGGGTATTGGTGGTGAGAAGTGATTTCTTACTAAGTTCAGTAATATACTTCTCTGAGTTCTGCATATCCTAGTGAATATTTGAATGGTGACACTGGATCTTCAAGGTTGTAGAGCAGGGCTGCAGTGTGACCTGTGCCACTGGATGAAAGGTAAATTCTTTGTGGTGTACTCAGGCATATCTGAATACAAATTGCCTTCAATACCAAGTGTGGTTAATATTGTGTCTATATGTTTCAGAGTGTTATTTTTGGGGAGAGAAATGATGGATGCATTAACACATTTTATTCCATGAAGTGAAATCATCCGGGTTGTAATATAATCAGTCTAACTTGATTGGCAAAGAAGTAAAATGATAAGTAAATCAGTCCAGTGGATTTTCTTTTCTTTTTTTCCTTCCTGAAAATTATGTATTAAAATTATATATTTTCTCTTTAAATATTAATAATCATAGCTCATCTTTGTTATTTCATCCACACATTTATAAATATGCTTTTGTAATATCCTCAGAGATGGATTTCTGATTACTTCTTCTGCCACTGAAAATACTTGCAGCTTTTAAAACAATATCTTTGCTTACCTGGAGTGTTATCTCTAGTTCCAGAATCTACCTGAAGTGGATTGATTATATATATATAATGGTTAACATTTTATGTAAATAGTTTCATTAACAAGGTGGATAAATAGTTTTTCTCATTTGAAACTAAAGCATAACCAATTTTGTATTTTGCCTTTCATCATTGATTATACAAATGATTTGAATTATTATATCATAAATATGTTTTGAACGTGTTGTATCACTTTTTATAATTACCAAATAAAGTAAAAGAAAATCATTGCCTAGAGTTAATGTACCAATTGCCTCTCAAGAAATATCTTTGAGTAACTGACCTGAGTGATTTCATAGCTCACTTAGATAGGGCTGGACTCAGTCTCCTGATTTCTTAACTAAGTAGTCTGGCTACTGGGTCAAACCAGAGAGAACATGTATCAGAGTAGATTTAGAAGTATGTAGAGATGACATAAACGAGTGTCTCAATGAAGACAGTTTGTAAGCCAAAGAGTCTAAAGTAACAATCTTCTCAAAGTTTAACTCGCTAATTTAAAAATATTGTCTCCTTTATAGTTCTTATTATTGCTAAAGCATACATAATCTAAAATTTTACAGTCCACTTGAGAATGACTACTATTTTAAGCTGAATTCTGAGTCATTTTAAATACATTTTCCCCATTGTGTATAGGAATTTAGACAGTCTCCAAGAACTTTAAGCTTAGGGGTTTAAGAAGCCTTGACCTACCCTGAGACACAGTCCAGCTTCTTCTGATGGCTCTTTTGGGCCATGGAGCAGGCCAGATTGAACTGATGACCATTCCATCTGTTTGAATGAACTGAATTCCTAGGTGACAGAGCAATTAGAGGCCATATTAATGCTCTGACCGGGCCTATTAAAGGCTGATTTGGGTGGTCTGTTGGCTGGATACGAACAGTCTCAACATCAGCTAGGCTCATAAACCAGACAGCCCCACATAAGCCAGAAGCTTAGGAAATTATAGCTTTAAATGGTGTTGAAAAGGGTTTGTTTTCACTTTAAAAATGAAGTAAAACTAAATTGGACTTTAATAGAAACAGAAGGAAATGTTGGTCACTTGCAGTCTCCTTTTTTTTACTCGTTTCCTTTAATTTTGTCATACCTTTTTATAGAAAATACGAGCTTTCTCTCTGGAAGCTAATTGTATTGAAAATTTGATGGGCAATCAGTTCAGTTCAGTTGGTTCAGTTCAGTCACTCAGTTGTGTCCGACTCTTTGTGACCCCATGAATCGCAGCACGCCAGGCCTCCCTGTCNTCTTCCAGTCCAGCGTTTCTCATGATGTACTCTGCATATAAGTTAAATAAGCAGGGTGACAACATACAAAACTCCATAAGTCTCTGGTAGGATATCATATAGGCTACAAAATAATATTAATTCATCTTAAAGAATATGTTCTTTAAAGAGGTCTGGAATATCAAAATATCAAAATTGCTATGATGACTTGATCATTCAGAGAAATGCAAGAGAATCTGGCAGGCCACACTGAATGTACATTGAATGTTACTGCTCCAAAACACTTTCACTTTTCTTCATTTAATCTTCATAAAAATTATTCCCTTCATTTCTTAGAAGAATAAATGGGGATGAGGATAATGAAGCTTAAAGAATATAATGAAATAGAATGGTCATAATATTTATTGTTTCTAGTTCATTAGGTGTTCCCACTCTAGCTTCTTAGTATTTGGAAAATCATGCAGAGTTATTAGATCCATAGAAATCATACCGCACAAGTATGAGAGTAACTCACATTCTGGGAGAGTGGTTCCCAAAGACTCTATTGGTGACAATGTTTCTAAACAATCTTCTCATGGTCTTATATAGCATCCAGCCTCAACATTGTCTCAGAAATGCCTGCAGATTTCTCTTCATCCAGGCCTGTTGTAGGGATCATCTAAAAACCCCACAGGAGCAGTATTTCAAAATTTGATCATTGTAGCAAGATGACCCCTTGTTAGCCAAAACTCAATAGAAGACAAATCACTTTACAAACTGACTTATCTCTGATGCCCATTTTAGCCTTCTCTATATTTACTTGTGTTAAAATAAACTTATCCCATGAAATATGATGATGTGAGATGACTCTGCTATCTTCTATTTTAGGCTGCATTTTAAAGAGGTAAAAAGTGAAGCAGGCACATATATATCCAACAATATACTGGAGGCAAATAATGAAAAGAAAGATTTCTTCTTCCAACCATCACATCTCCAGTGCATATTTCAAAATGATACAAGCATGCTACTGTAATTACTGACATTTGATATTTTTTATTGAATTTTATTATATTAGAAGAATATTTTCCTCATGTATCCTATCGCAACTGGAATTCCATCACCTCCACTAGCTTTGTTTGTAGCAATGCTTCCTAAGGCTCACTTAACATCCCATTCCAGAATGTCTGGTTCTAGGTGAATAATCAATCAAACCATTGTGATTATCTGGGTCATGAAGGTCTTTTTTGTATAGTTCTGTGTATTCTTGCTACCTTTTCTTAATATCTTCTGCTTCTGTTAGGCCCTAAACATTTATGTCCTTATTGTACTCATCTTTGCATGAAATGTTCCTTTGGTATCTGTGATTTTCCTGAAGAAATCTCTCAGTAAGTTCAGTTCACTCAGTCGTGTCCAACTCTTTGTGACCCCATGAATCGCAGCATGCCAGGACTCCCTGTCCATCATCAACACCCAGAGTTTACTCAAACTCATGCCCATCGAGTCGGTGATGCCATCCAGTCATCTTATCCTCTGCCATCCCTTTTCCTCCTGCCCCCAACCCTTCCCAGCATCAGAGTATTTTCCAATGAGTGAACTCTTCACATGAGGTGGCCAAAGTATTGGAGTTTCAGCTTTAGCATCAGTCCTTNAAGCAGGCTCACAAAACATATTACAGAAAGTTAACCATAGTGGAAAAGTAGAATGTTATGTCCCAGATGAAGGAACAAGATAAAATCCCAGAGAAATAACTAAATGAAGTAGAGACGGGCAACTTTCCAGAAAAAGAATTCAGAATAATGATAGTGAAGATGGTCCAGGATCTTGGAAACAGAATGGAGGCAGAGATTGAGAAGATGCAAGAAATGTTTACCAAAGACCTAGAAGAACTAAAAAACAAACAGAGATGAATGATACGCTAGAAGGAATCAACAACAGAATAACTGAGGCAGATGAACGGATAAACGACCTGGAGGACAAAATGGTGGAAATCACTGCTGCAGAACAAAATACAGAAAAAAGAATGAAAAGAAATGAAGACAACCTAACAGACCTCTGGGACAACATTAAACACACCAACATTCGCACTATAGGGGTTCCAGAAGGAGAAAAGAAAAAGGACCTGAAAATATACCTGAAGAGATACAGCTGAAAACTTCTCAAACATGGGAAAGGAAATAGTCAACCCAGTCCAAGAAGCTAAGAGTCCCAGGAAGGGTAAATCCAAGAAGGAATACACCAAGACACACAGTAATCAAACTGACAAAAATTAAAGACAGAGATAAAATATTAAAAGCAACAAGGGAAAAATTTCAAATAACATACAAGGGAATTCCCATCAGGCTATCAGCTGATTTCTCAACAGAAACTCTACAAACCAGAAGGGAATGGCATGATATATTTAAAGTGATGAAAGGGAAGAACCTATAACCAANTAACATACAGGGGAATTCCCATCAGGCTATCAGCTGATTTCTCAACAGAAACTCTACGAACCAGAAGAGAATGGCATGATATATTTAAAGTGATGAAAGGGAAGAACCTATAACCAAGAACACTCTACTCAGCAAGACTTTGCTTCAGATTTGATGGAGAAATCAAAAGCTTTCCAGATAAGCAAAAGTTAAGAGTAATTCAGCACCACCAAACCAGCTTTACAACACATGCTAAAGGAACTAGAGAAGTCCCTGCCTAGAGAAGTCAGGAAATACAAAAGAAGGAAAAGACCTACAGAAAGTAAACCCAAATCAATTAAGAGAATGGTAATAGGATCATGCATATCAATCATTACCTTAAATGTAAATGGATTAAATGCACCAACCAAAAGACATAGACTGACTGAGTGTATGAAAACATGTGCATGTATGCACTTCTACTTACCACATCACTCTGCTTGGCCACCCTCCCAAACTGTATGTAATTATTTTATATTGTAAGTTAATCATGTTCCCATTACGGCTTGCAATTACAATTATCTTTCATTTTTTGTCTGGCTATTGATTGTGAAAACTGATAAACATCTTCTACTATTGTAATTATGTAACTATTACTCACAATACCACTCACTGAATACCATTGTATTAATCATGACTGGTCAACAGAAAACTAATAGAACTCTATATCACCAGAACTAGGATTAATAGAAAAACCTGTAATCACTTTTAAAAATCCAGATGCATATCAGAATTATCTTGAAATTTTTTGAAAAATACAAACGCTCAGGTATTGTTTTTTTCCTACAGAGGTCCAGATGCTTCTAATGAGCAGTCATGCTTAAAAACAACTGGAGTGAAAGAAGAAAAAAGAAAGAAAAAAAAAAACTGGAGTATATGATGATCTTTTACTTTTATTTAGTTTGTTTCATTTCTTTCTATTTTATATTCAGTGTTCCCATTTTATTTAGTTTATGTTCTCTAATTTCTCCATCTTTTTTATGTTCTTTTACAAGTCTCTATCTAGTAGAAAAACTTTTGTATACATATATATAAATATGTATAATATATATTTTTTGAAAACTAATGAATTTTGCCTAACTAAAAAATTATGACATTTTGATTCTACTTGTTTGACTTCGCATGACTAGAATCTAGATTTCTAATTAAAAAATAGATATGAAACTTTGTGACCCCAATTCTCCAGGCCAAAATACTGGACTGCGTGGGCTTTCCCTTCTCTAGGAGATCTTCCCAACTCAGGGATCAAACCCAGGTCTCCTGCATTGTAGGCAGATTCTTTACCAGCTGAGCTACAAGGGAAGCCCAAGAATTCAGGAGTGGGTAGCCTATCCCTTTTCCAGCGGATCTTCCTGACCCAGGAATTGAACCGGGGTCTCCTGCATTGCAGGCGAATTCTTTACCAATGGAGCTATCAGGGAAGCCAAATTTAAAAACAGATATGAAACAAACAACAAAGGTTTATTGTATAGCATAGGGAACTATAGTCAATACCTTGTAATAACTTATGGTGGAAAATGATTTCAAAAATAATATATGTGTATTTGCATAACTGAATCACCCTGCTGTGTACCTGAAACACTGTAAGTCAACTATACTTCAATAAATATATATATATTTAAAACATTTTTAAAAGATAGTTCATTGATAAAAACCACATAAAATTTTAAATGTCTTAAGGCAAAAGATATCATATGCAAAAGTAAATGATAAATGACATTTTTAAAAAATTTAAGATATATGCAAATAGTTATGAGATAAGATTAATATCTCTAAATCAGAATGGTCTAATATAAAATTAATAAGTTGGAGATAGAATTAAGATGGCAGAGTAGGAAGCACCAGGAATCTGTCCCCACACCGAGACAACAACTGGCCTGCTAGAATCTGTCTAATGTAAGTATTATGGAACTCTGGAGTCTATTAAAGAAGAAGGTTTCCAGGGGAAGGTGTGGATATAAACTGTGGTTAATTTGGGTGAATTTCAGCTCATAGCACAGTAGCCTCTACCAACTCCCCACTCCCAACCCTGTGCCAGGCAGCCAGACACACCTTCCTACAGCAGCTTTCACATAGCTTGTGAGAGCCAGGTGAGCAATAGAGACTCTACCTCCAAATACCAGAATCTGTCCTCTGATTGCTGGTTCTGGGCTGAGGCACAGACTCAGAGACAGCCATTGTTGCAATGCCTCTCCCTCCAGCTGAAGTGACCTCCAGGGAATTTAAAGGGCTACTGCTTTTTCCTCTTTTCAGAGACAGACATTTAAGGAGATATACAAATGGCCAACAAGCACAGGAAAAGATATTCAACAGCATAATCATTAGGCAAATGCAAGTAAAAATCATGAGATACCAACTCATACCCATTAGGATGACTGTTAACAAAACAAACAAACACAGAAAATAAAAAGGGTTGATGAGGCTGTTAAGGGCTTCCCAGGTGGTGCTAGTGGTAAAGAGCCCGCCTGCCAATTCAGGAGACTTAAGAGAGACACGAGTTCAACCATTGAGTTGGAAAGATCCCCTGGAGAAGGGCATGGCGACCCACTCCAGTATTCTGGCCTGGAGAATCCCATGGACAGAGGAGCCTGGCGGGCTGCAGGGGGTCACAAAGAGTTGAACACAACTAGTGACTTAGCACTGACGAGGCTGTGGAAAAACTGGAACCCTTGTACACTATTACTGAGAATTTTAAATGGTGGAGCTGCAGTGAAAAAGAGTACAATGGTTCTTTGAAAAGCAAAAACAGAATTACCATATAACCTGGTAATTTCACTTCTGGGTACCCAAAAGAATCAAAAGCAGATATTTATACACCTCTGTTCACAGCAGCAATTATGCATAATAGCCAAACACCGGAAGCAACCCAAGTTGTTTCAACCCTTTCAGTGTATAAACGGATATACAAAATGTAGTGTATACATAAAACAAAATATTACTCAGCCTTAAAAAGAAATTTTAACATGTGCTACAACATGGCTGAACCTTGAGGACATGATGTAAGGGAAATAGTCCTGTCACACAACGAAGAATGTATAATTACACTTATAAAAGGTACCTACAGTAGTCAAATTCATAGGGATAGAACTCAGAAAGTTGGTTGCCAAGGGCCAGGGGGAAGGACACGAGGGAGGAGCTAGCATTTAATGAAAACAGAGTTTCAGTTTTTCAGATGAAAAGCATTTTGTAGACAGATGGTAGTCACAGTTGTACAGTGTAAATATAATTAAAGCCACTGAAATGTACCATTAAAAATCTTTATGATGGTAAATTTTACATTGTTTATTTTACCAAAATTTAAAAAAAGATTTACGAAAAAATGTACATGAATTTTTATTTATAATAGACCTGAACTGGAAACACCCAAATGCCTTTCAGTAGATAAAGGATTAAACAAACAATGGTACATCCTCTGTTTAGCAATTAAGATGGTACAAGCTATTAATAAGCACAATCATCTGGATGAATTGCAAGAAAATTATACTAAGTGATAAAAAAGCCAGTTCCCAAATCTCATATCCTGTAGGACACCATTTATATAACATTCTTGAAATGACAAAATTATACAAATGGAGGAAGATTAGTAACTGCCAGGTGTCAAGGAAAGGATGAAGGTGGGAGGTGAGTGGGTGAGACTATAAAAGAGCAACATGCGCGATCCCTGTGGTGATGAAAGTGCTGTGTATCTTGACTGTCAATATCTTGAATGTCATATTATACTATTAGTTTGGCAAGATGTTCCCATGGGAGGAAACTGGGCAAAAGATACCTGGAATTTCTCTGTATTATTTCTTAGGATTGCATGTGAATTTATAAGAACTTCAAAATTAAAAATTTGAAAATAGCCATATTAACTAGCCATATGGAATTAAGTGTTGATATAGCTATGATAAAACTCTGCAATTAGAAAATATGTTAATATCATGCTGTCTTCCAAAGTATCCTAAACAGAGGCAGAAAAACTACTGAAATATAAGAACACAATCTAGCCATAGAAAAGAAGAAAACAGGATTCTTTGTGGCAGAATCATGCCCATAAACTGATAGAATAGGATGTCCTTAATCTACTCTTTACTTAAAGATGTACCACAGGACCTATCAAAGCAAAAAATAGCTGAAAATAAAGGAATAGATGGTAACAACTGTGTAGCACAAAGTAAGGTTGTCCTTTACCAAAGGAAAACAAAATCACATCCCTTTCAACTTCAACCTTAATGAACTTTCTAGAAGAATCCAAAAGAATGTACATATTCTATCCCAGACATTCTGAAAACTGAATGCACTGAAATTACCTCCAAAACTTTAAAAACAGCAGATGCCTGGGTCCCATCTGAAAGCTGCTGTTTTAATTGATTTTGAGTGCAGCCAGGGCTTCAGGATATTTCAAAGCTCCCCAGTGACTGATGTACAGTCAGAGCTTAAAACCACTGCTCTAATGGTTACACCTAACTCCAGATACGATCAGTCACTAAAATCATCATATCAGTCAATGCTACAGAGCTAAGCCTATTCAATCCTGGTGAAATCACATCACCAAGATCATCTTCATATCCAGTATATGGTGAGGGTGATATTAAAAATCAATATTTGAGTATTTCTATGGACCAGAAATTGGAGTAGAAATTTTTTACAATTTACATTATTTCAAGGAATCACAACATCTCCATGAGAAAAGTTTCTAGGAGGTAACTCACCCCTGATCATAAAGGCCTACAAAATATGTGGTCATAGTATGAGCTACTATGTGGGCATCAAAGGCACCAACTGGAAACAGCCAGATTCCTCAAAAGTACACAGTAAACCACTTAAGAATCTGGCAATAGCCAGCAAAACGGTAAATGCACATCCTTTATGAGTCAGTAAGTCTACTTCCAACTATTTAGCACAATAAAATATATATATATTTTTTTAAGTGATATGTACAAGAATATTCATTAAATCATCAATGTTAATGGCAAAAACTAGAAACAACTTGAATGCCTATCAATAAAGAAACTAAATTGGCAAAATGCTATTCAGTAGTTTAAAGTTAATTCATCTCTCTATATATCAACACGGACAGATTTCAAAATACTTCTTGCTGACTGACAAAAAGATGTTTTTAAAAATCTATGCAGGATGCTCGGGGCTGGTGTACGAGGATGATCCAGAGAGACGTTGTGGGGTGGGAGGTGGGAGGGGGATTCAGGGTTGGGAGCTTGTGTACACCTGTGGTGGGTTCATGTCGATGTATGGCAAAGCTAATAGAGTACTGTAAAGTCAAATTTAAAAAAAAAAAAAAGAATTATTGGGAAAAAAAAATGGCAAAGTCCAAATAAAGTCTGGAGTTTGGTTAAAAAAAATAAATAAATAAAAATCATATTATACTACTACTTACCTAAAAACTAACTAAGGATACTGCAGTATGATACCATTTATCTACTTATAAAACACTACTACTACACATTTCAACATTTCTGTTGGAACAGAGAAAAGCAAATCAAAGAGGTAACTGTGCTTATCAGACTGGGCAGGAGACTGCAATGGAAATGGAAGTATAAAGGAAGACCAGGTTTACAGAGGATGCTCCAATATTTAAGAAAACAACATATTCCTATGCCATGCAGTTAAAAAGTAACAATACAATGTTTAGATACATTTATTTATATTATTTTATTATTATAGGGCTTCCCTGATAGCCCAGTTGGTAAAGAATCTGCCTGCAATGCAGGAGACCCTGGTTCGATTCCTGGGTCAGGAAGATCCCCTGGAGAAGGGAAAGGCTACCCACTCCAATATTCTGGCCTAGAGAATTCCATGGACTATACAGTTCATGGGGTAGCAGAGTCAGACATGACTGAGCGACTTTCACACATTTACAAAACATATAGCTTATATCCGATTAACCCACAGATCAATTGTTATAAACTCTGGACAGAATTTTTAAATTAAAACACACACACACCCCTATTTGAAGGCAAGCGATCAAAAGCTGACAAAAATAGGAGAGGATTCAATCACTGAAAGAAAAGAAACACACTGGGTGAGATCCAAATTCAAACAGCTTTCCCCACGAGGAACTCCCTACTCTGTGAGACGCACAGAAAAGAGAGCTCAGGTAGAAAGCTACGGTCTTCCAGGTCAGAAATGAAGGAGTGTGGGGCTACTGAAGTCACTGGAAAGGAGGGAGGAATCCTGCAAAGGAGAAACCCACAAGAGGAAGCCCACAATCTATGTGTGTGTCAGTCCCTCAGTTGTGTCTGACTCTTTGCGACCCCATGGATCATAGCACGGCAGGCTCCTCTGTCCATGGAGCTCTCCAGGCAAGAATACACGAGTGGGTAGCCACTCCCTTCTCTAAAGGATCTTCCCGACCCAGGGATTGAACCCTGGTCTCCTGCACTGCAACAGAGCCACTGTGAAAGCCCCAAATCTATGTAAAAGTCCCCTCAAATCTTGAATGAGAGCTTAACTGTTCATACAGTATGCAAGATTCCATGAAGTTCACAGAGAAGGGACTTCCTGATGGTCCAGCTGGTAAGACCCTGCACTCCCAACGCAGGGGGCCCAGGTTTGCCGCCTGGTCAGGGGACTAGATATCGCATGCCACAACAAAGACCCTGCAAGTGGCAACGGAGGAGCCCACAGGCCACAGTTAAGACCTGGTGCAGTCAAGTTCAAAAAAAAAATAGTTCACTGAGGAAAATAATGGCTGAAAAGCAGACAGATGTTTTAGTAAATACCCACTGTACGAGAGACAAAGTTTGAGACTTTCCAATGTAAACCCCAGAAAGACCATATCTTAGGAATAAAGACCACAGCTGGTACTAAGGGACAACTCTAGGATTAAGAACAAAATTGAAATAGACTCACTTTAGCAAAGCCTGAAACAAGGCTGTGACAATATCAAGGTGATCTGCAAATAATTTAATTACATACTAGAACAAGTTCAACATCATTCAAAGGAAGATAAATCATAGTTTCTAAAATGTATCATCCACATGAGAAAGTTGTAATTTAAAAAAAAGTTTAAGACATGCAACTAAATGGAAAATTTGTGACCAAGGTCACACACACACACACAAATCTATGAAATGAAACTGACCTACAGATTACCTAGATTTCAGAATTACCAAATATTTCAAACAATTAAAACATTGTTATTAATAACAATGATAAACATGTCAACAATGGATACAGTGGGTTGAAGATATGAGAAATTTCAAGACAGAGATGAAAGCTGCTTTTTTTTTTTAAGGAAAACTTTAAAACTGAAAAACACAACATCTTATGCTTGCTTTTTTAAATCATAACAAAAGATTAGCATCAAATTAGATACTGCAGGAGGAAAGATAAACAAGCTTGAAGACAATTCAACAGAAACCACAAATAGAAGAAGCGTGATGGTTAGTTTTATTTGTCAAAGTGACTGAGCCAGAGTGCCCAGATATTGATCAAACACTATTCCAGGCATGTCTGTGAGGGTGTGCTTGCTGAGGATGAGATTTCCACTGAAGTTGATAGAGTAAAGCAGATTGCCCTCCCTAAACTGGTAGACCTCATCTAATCAGCTCAGTGTCTTAACAGAACAAAAAGGCAGAGACTCTCCCCTGAATAAAGGAGAAATCTTGCCTGACTGCCTTTGAACTAGAATGTCAACTTTTTCCTGCTTTCAGACTTGAACTGAAACATTATCTCTTCCTGCTTTTGAGCATGCCAGCCTTCACACTGAAACTACACAGTCCCGTTGACCTGGTTTTCGGGCCTTTGAACTTAGACTGATATTACTCCCTTGACTCTCCTGGTCTCTAGCATGACGTCTGATCCTGCTGATCTTGGGACTTGTCAACTTCCACAACTACATGAGCCAATTCTTTATAATATCTCATAGATAGATAGATACTGGTTCTGTTTCTGTGGGAGTCTTGATTATCATTGAAAGCAGAGAACAAAGACTGGGGAAAAAAAATTAGAGCTTGAATAATACATGAAAGTGTCAAATAGGTCAAATAATACAATGAAAGTGCCACCTATAGGTTTACTATAGGTGAAATGGAAGTTCTAGAAACAGAAGAGGGAGAGCAATTGTTTAAAAACTGGATCCACAACAAAACCAGCACAAAGAAAACCACACTTTGGCAAAAACAAACATAAAGAACAATTCTTAAAACAGTCAAAGAAAAAGAAGACACACTATACACAGGAAAGCAATAACAATCATGTCTGACTTCCTAACAGAAACAATGGAATCCAGAAGATAATGGAATAACATCTTTAAAAATGTTCAAAGGATACAATGGAATATTATTCAGCTATAAGAAGGAAATTCTGATATATATAGATATATCATCTACAATATAGATGAACTTTGGAAACATATTAAGGAAATAATCCAGACACAAAAGGACAAATATTATGTGATTCCACTTAGAGAAGGAACCTAGAATAGGCAAACTCATAGACAAAGTAAGTAGAAGAGAGGTTACCAGGGGCAGTGAAGAGGGGGTATGGGTAATCACTGTTTACTAGATAGAGTTTCTGTCTGAGTTAAGGAGACAATAGGAATGGACAATGGTAATAGTTAATCAACACTGTGAATGTACTTAGTACCACTGAGTCATACACTTAAAAACTGTTAAAATGGTAAATTTTACATTATGAATATTTTACCACAATTTTTTGAAAGTGCTAAAAGAAAAAAACCTGCCAACCTATAAGTCTATATCCAACAAAAAATATCTTTTCAAAGCAAAAGCTTTCCCCCCACTCCCAGATAATGAAAGCTGAGAAAATTTTTCACTACCACATCTACTACATTACCAGAAAAGTTTTAGCATTCCAGGCTAAAGGAAATGATGCCAGAAAGAAATTCAAATCTACATACAGGAATGAAATAAGTAAATATATGTGAAAATGTGTAAGAAATTTAGGATAAACTTTAGAAAGACATTCTGAAAGTTGAAGGAGAATAAAAACCTACAAATTATGCCCCTTCAAGGTAATCAAGTATAAAGCATTATCATTAACCAGCACCAAAACACCATTTTATTTCTACTGAGGATTAGACAAATGGCTGAATATTGGATGGTATTTAAAATTTCTTTAATCGAAATATTAGTTATAGCTTCTCCTTTTATCACTTAACTTTCAAACACCTTATTTACTCAGAGATTTCTTGTTGATTGGGTATATATCATTAAAAAAAAAACCAAACCTATGACACCTTATGTTTTTCTTATTCCAAATATAAAATACTAATATATAGTCAAAAATAATTTTGCCATCTTTCAAAAGTCTAGTACTATTTTATAATATGTTTTTATATAAATGTTCTGAGGTAACATTGGCAGACTGAATGCATGAATTCATTCCCATGCCCTACTAAAAATTTACCAAAAAGAAATATAAGTGGGGAGGAAGACTGGCATACACAAGGGTGAGTATAAAGAGAAGAGTGATATCAGCAGTTTTAGAAAAAAGAAAGCAAGTAACTAATTGAGCAGAGGAAGATGAACCCCAATGCCCACTAGCCAGGACATCACAAATCAAACTAATCTCGGCCAAATTATACTAACTTCTGCCGGAGAAACATCAAGAGGACTTGAAACAGAAGGCACCTGGTGAGTCTGAAAGCCAGGCCAGGACTAAAACCAGGAGAACAGGCAGATGGAGATGCCCAGATCCTCTCCTTGTGCTTGCAGAAAACATGAAGTTAGCTCCTGGAGAGACTGAACCAGATGGGCCCCAGTTTAGCTGACGTGGAGCACAGCTGGGAGCAGGCAGGGACTCTACCTAAAAAAACAGGCTTTGACATAAAAGTCTGAGGAAGGCAAAGGAACCCCTCCAGCCCTTCCCATGTTCTATACCCACATACTGGCTACTGCCCTGCCAGAGGTGGGAAGATGTCTCTCCCTAACCCAAGAGAAAAACTGCACAGAGAAATGACCACGCCTCCTCTCTTGAGGTCAAACAGACCTGTGCTCTCACACAAAGCTGCCACCAGGCCTCTGGGCGCCTCACTCGGGAATATGAAACTGCAGAGGGTCACTAGATAGTTGAGGAAAGTAGCAAACATGTATCAGTGTCCGAAACACACAAACACAAAGACAGAGGAAGCAGAAATAGCAGATAAGAGCACGTTTTAAACCATAATACCCCACGAGAGAGAGCAAAAACGCTGAGATCACGAAACAAGAACAAGGATGCTGCTGCTGCTAAGCCGCGTCAGTCATGTCCGACCCTGTGCGACCCCATAGACGGCAGCCCACCAGGCTCCCCCGTCCCTGGGATTCTCCAGGCAAGAACACTGGAGTGGGGTGCCATTTCCTTCTGCAATGCATGAAAGTGAAAACAAAAGTGAAGTCGCTCAGTCGTGTCCGATATCATGTTTTAAAAGTATTAATCATAGATCCATGGATTGGAACCCACCAGGCTCCTCTGTAAGCCATGGGATTTCCCAGACAAAAGTACTGGAGTGGGTTTCTATGCTCTCCTCCAAGGTATCTTCCCAACCCAGGGATCAAACCCGCACCTCCTGCATCTTGGGAGTCTTTACCTGCTGAGCCATCAGTAAAGCCCAAAAATACTAAAATCAAAATTACAAATTCATTACAAGTAGAAGATTTGGAAGATAAAATTGAAGAAACTTCCCAAACAATACGATAAAAGATAGAGATTTTTTAAAGGAGAAAAAAAGTAATTGTTGAAAAGGATACATAGGATTAGAGCACAAGATCCAACCTCTAATTCATAGATATTAGAAAAATATAGAAAAGTAGGTGGAGACCATTATCACAAGATCTTCTAAAAAAATCTCCCCAAAACAGAAGTAGATGGATTTCCAGATGGAAAGTCCAAAAGTGGACTCAGTAATCATAAATAGAAAAACAGACTTATCCCAAAGTATTGTCGTAATAAGAACATGGAATTAAGAACTTCCTTTGAAAGAGGAAAAATACACCACAAAGAACTGGGAAACAAAATGCCAATGGACTGCATAATAGCAAGACTGGAAGTTAGAAGATAGAGCAATTTCTTCAGAAACCTACGTGTAAGTGATTTCCCATCTACATATACCAAATATGGGAGTAAAACAAGGAAAAAAAAACAACCCACACATGCCATTCAGGAAACAGCCACGTTGAGACTGGAGAGAGGAAAAGGCAACTCCAGAGTGACGGGGAGGTGAGGGGCAGACAACAGCTGCACAGTAGGCCTCGGGGCGCCCAGGCAGACCCAGGTTGCCAAGGGGCCTGTGTCCAAGGAAAACCAAAACCAACTGGCAGAGCAGCTCTACCCCAAGACCCACTGGGGAGAGCTTAAAGCAGAATTAGTGACAGGGAGTGTGAGAACACAGAGGTCTCATCCTCCCTGCCTCCCTGCACACACACTTCTCCCGCCAGCCTCTCGTTAGTCCAACTTTCAGTGACATTAAACTCATTTTGCGAATATGTTACTAACAGCTGGTCCTTGCTAGACACTTGCTGTGATAGATAATTATCTCTTTTTTCTACAACTTAGTTTCCTTGGAGCCAATGAGCCCTCAGTTTTTCATTTGATTATTTAAATTATACTCAGATTACTCGGAGAAGGCAATGGCACCCCACTCCAATACTCTTGCCTGGAAAATCCCATGGACGGAGGAGCCTGGTGGGCTGTAGTCCATGGGGTCACTAAGAGTCAGACACAACTGAGAGACTTCACTTTCACTTTTCATTTTCATGCACTGGAGAAGGAAATGGCAACCCACTCCAGTGTTCTTGCCTGGAGGATCCCAGGGACAGGCAAGCCTGGTGGGCTGCCGTCTGTAGGGTCGCACAGAGTCGGACACGACTAAAGCGACTTAGCAGCAGCAGCATAGGTTACTTAAAAAAATTTTTTTTAATTTTAAGTTGCCTATGTTTTTCAACAATTTCTTTGTTTTATGCATAAATATGCAGTCATGATTTCTTTCTCAAGATAGACATATGAAACACATAAATATAGATATTTATATCCATTTTTTACTTTTTAAAGTCATTATTAGATTTAATAATGTCTTTATTAATCATTTGGGTGCCCTGGTGACTCAGAGGTTAAAGTGTCTGCCTCCAATGCGGGAGACCTGGGTTCGATCCCTGGGTTGGGAAGACCCCCTGGAGAAGGAAATGGCAACCCACTCCAGTATTCTTGCCTGGAGAATACCATGGATGGAGGAGCCTGGTGGGCTACAGTCCACCAGGTCGCAAAGAGTCAGACACAACTGAGCGACCTCACTTTCCTTTCTTTATTAATCATTATGCCTTTATAACAATTTCTAGTTACTTTATAACATTTTATTATAAGAATATGTGACGGTATATTTACTTACATTCTTCTGGGTTGGATATAAGAGTTTTTCAAAATTTTTTATAACTGTTTATGTTTTTCTCTTTTTCTTAATTAAAGTATAGTTGATGTACAATATGATATAAGTAGCAGATGTACAGTATAGTGATTCACAATTTTTAAAGCTTATACTCTATTTATAGTTATTAGCTATATTCCCTGTGTTGTACAATATATCCTTGTAGTTTATTTTATACATAATTGAATTTCTTTTACATTTTTAATAATGCTCACTGAGCACTCTTCTACATAAATTTGTCTATATCTCCAATGACAAGTTCAGAGAAGCAGAATGGGTTTAAGGCTTTTGATTTATATTACTCAACAACATCCTCCAAAATTTCTGCCAATCTACATTTGTACCTACAATGTATTATGTTCATTTGATCACACACTTACCACCAGTAATATATTTTTTAACTCCTTCACCAAGTAAGACGGATTTAACAAGTAAGATTTAACAGGTACTCCTCTTAATTTAAATGTCCCTGTTTATTATGTTGTATTANCACCAGGCTCCTCTGTAAGCCATGGGATTTCCCAGACAAAAGTACTGGAGTGGGTTTCTATGCTCTCCTCCAAGGTATCTTCCCAACCCAGGGATCAAACCCGCACCTCCTGCATCTTGGGAGTCTTTACCTGCTGAGCCATCAGTAAAGCCCAAAAATACTAAAATCAAAATTACAAATTCATTACAAGTAGAAGATTTGGAAGATAAAATTGAAGAAACTTCCCAAACAATACGATAAAAGATAGAGATTTTTTAAAGGAGAAAAAAAGTAATTGTTGAAAAGGATACATAGGATTAGAGCACAAGATCCAACCTCTAATTCATAGATATTAGAAAAATATAGAAAAGTAGGTGGAGACCATTATCACAAGATCTTCTAAAAAAATCTCCCCAAAACAGAAGCAGATGGATTTTCAGATGGAAAGTCCAAAAGTGGACTCAGTAATCATAAATAGAAAAACAGACTTATCCCAAAGTATCATTGTCGTAATAAGAACATGGAATTAAGAACTTCCTTTGAAAGAGGAAAAATACACCACAAAGAACTGGGAAACAAAATGCCAATGGACTGCATAATAGCAAGACTGGAAGTTAGAAGATAGAGCAATTTCTTCAGAAACCTACGTGTAAGTGATTTCCCATCTACATATACCAAATATGGGAGTAAAACAAGGAAAAAAAAACAACCCACACATGCCATTCAGGAAACAGCCACGTTGAGACTGGAGAGAGGAAAAGGCAACTCCAGAGTGACGGGGAGGTGAGGGGCAGACAACAGCTGCACAGTAGGCCTCGGGGCGCCCAGGCAGACCCAGGTTGCCAAGGGGCCTGTGTCCAAGGAAAACCAAAACCAACTGGCAGAGCAGCTCTACCCCAAGACCCACTGGGGAGAGCTTAAAGCAGAATTAGTGACAGGGAGTGTGAGAACACAGAGGTCTCATCCTCCCTGCCTCCCTGCACACACACTTCTCCTGCCAGCCTCTCGTTAGTCCAACTTTCAGTGACATTAAACTCATTTTGCGAATATGTTACTAACAGCTGGTCCTTGCTAGACACTTGCTGTGATAGATAATTATCTCTTTTTTCTACAACTTAGTTTCCTTGGAGCCAATGAGCCCTCAGTTTTTCATTTGATTATTTAAATTATACTCAGATTACTCGGAGAAGGCAATGGCACCCCACTCCAATACTCTTGCCTGGAAAATCCCATGGATGGAGGAGCCTGGTGGGCTGTAGTCCATGGGGTCACTAAGAGTCAGACACAACTGAGAGACTTCACTTTCACTTTTCATTTTCATGCACTGGAGAAGGAAATGGCAACCCACTCCAGTGTTCTTGCCTGGAGGATCCCAGGGACAGGCAAGCCTGGTGGGCTGCCGTCTGTAGGGTCGCACAGAGTCGGACACGACTAAAGCGACTTAGCAGCAGCAGCATAGGTTACTTAAAAAAATTTTTTTTAATTTTAAGTTGCCTATGTTTTTAAATAATTTCTTTGTTTTATGCATAAATATGCAGTCATGATTTCTTTCTCAAGATAGACATATGAAACACATAAATATAGATATTTATATCCATTTTTTACTTTTTAAAGTCATTATTAGATTTAATAATGTCTTTATTAATCATTTGGGTGCCCTGGTGACTCAGAGGTTAAAGTGTCTGCCTCCAATGCGGGAGACCTGGGTTCGATCCCTGGGTTGGGAAGACCCCCTGGAGAAGGAAATGGCAACCCACTCCAGTATTCTTGCCTGGAGAATACCATGGATGGAGGAGCCTGGTGGGCTACAGTCCACCAGGTCGCAAAGAGTCAGACACAACTGAGCGACCTCACTTTCCTTTCTTTATTAATCATTATGCCTTTATAACAATTTCTAGTTACTTTATAACATTTTATTATAAGAATATGTGACGGTATATTTACTTACATTCTTCTGGGTTGGATATAAGAGTTTTTCAAAATTTTTTATAACTGTTTATGTTTTTCTCTTTTTCTTAATTGAAGTATAGTTGATGTACAATATGATATAAGTAGCAGATGTACAGTATAGTGATTCACAATTTTTAAAGCTTATACTCTATTTATAGTTATTAGCTATATTCCCTGTGTTGTACAATATATCCTTGTAGTTTATTTTATACATAATTGAATTTCTTTTACATTTTTAATAATGCTCACTGAGCACTCTTCTACATAAATTTGTCTATATCTCCAATGACAAGTTCAGAGAAGCAGAATGGGTTTAAGGCTTTTGATTTATATTACTCAACAACATCCTCCAAAATTTCTGCCAATCTACATTTGTACCTACAATGTATTATGTTCATTTGATCACACACTTACCACCAGTAATATATTTTTTAACTCCTTCACCAAGTAAGACGGATTTAACAAGTAAGATTTAACAGGTACTCCTCTTAATTTAAATGTCCCTGTTTATTATGTTGTATTATCTATTTATGACTTTTGACCTTTTTTCTATTTTTTTTTTTCTTCCTTCTCCTCCACTTGGTACCTAGATAGGTCTTCTTCAGCTCAAAGATTGGTAAATGTTGACCTATGTTTTCTTCTCTCTCTTTAAGTGGGTAGTATTATGGTTTTACTGTCAGTAATTATTTTAAGTAGCCTACAAGAGATCCTTTAACAATACTTCTAGAAAAGCATGAGAAAGCAGGAGTGCGGGGACCTCAGGAAGATAAAGTTGACTGAACATCAACTAACTTTCTACATATCTTTTAACTAAAATATTTCAACATACAAGCTTTCTTCCTTAAATACAGGTGCTACATGGATCAAAAGCAATGTAACACTTTCAGGTATATATGTTAATACAGCTTAATTTTGAAAAGTTTTTACTCACTTGTGGTCATGATGCTAGGAGGGCAGGAAGGTATTCCATGATCTACTGCCCATCTGTAGGCTCCTTCTCCAACTAAAAAGCTAACAACAGAAAGATTATTCTTTTAAAAATTCAGTGTCATCTTCTCCTACATGTATATAGGCAATAAATATATATATATTTGTATACATATATTATTTATATACATATATAATAAGGTAAGATAAGCAATATAATAAGACAACTAAAAATTTTGCAATACCTCAAAATGGCTATATACCAAAAGAATTTATTTAATTTTTCCCCAAGTTAGAAATTTTACAATTGGAAACGGTAAATGGTATGATATCATTTGTAATACCTAATAAGTAAAAATTGGCAAAATGCAACGTAAGAAGTAAAAATAGTTGATTTCCCAGTGGAAAATATAAAGATTTATCTTGGATCAAAGTGGTTCTCAGTTTATGTACAAGAACTATTTTAAACATATTAAGAGTTAAAGCTTAAGCAAGTGTCTTCAGATTGGTATTCATGCCTAGCATAACAGCTGGATCTATCCAAAATGAGTGGGGTACATCCAGAGATGCCCAATGATATGCACTTACATTTCTAAGCCTCGATGCAATATATATATATATACACACACACACATACACATATATGACTCAGAACCACATTTTCACTGTGGTAAGGTAGTGTGGTGTGTCCCAGAGGTCATTTTTTAAGCCCCAACTGCAGGTTTTAACCTAACAGTAAGTGAATAAAAGGATACTGTTAGCTAACTGTAAAAGACTTCCTTTCAAAGATTTCAAATAGCATGCAGGATAATTAACCACTCCATTCCCTAACACAGTAATAGCAAGCAGTTACCATAATAATCAATCACTTCATCTCCTTCCACAGCCAACTTCTTAAAGATCTCAGCCAGCCAGTAATGGATTCCTTGAACTAGAGCCTACTCATTAGTTTCCTGCTCCCTATTTTTGTTTCTGTTCCTCTAATCATCCAACAATAAAAACTCAAAGTAATACATATTGAAGTCTTTAGATTTGATTGTTAATAAGATCAATGACAGATTAGAAGAAAGTCAAAGTCGATACTTAGATATATATTCAAACAGTTCCAAAGAGAAACTAGATTGTTAGGCTCAATAACTTTTCCAATATACACAGAGCTTGGAGCTGAGGGAGCTTTTAAAAAACAAAAAAAAAGAGGAGGGAGAGAGTCCACAAGAATAAACAACTTCACCTCTTCAAACTTCCATTTTTTAAAAAAATTCTAAAGGACTCCAAAAATAGAAAACAGTTCCCCTATTCTTGTATCAAATGAAGACCACTGCAAAGAAACAGCCAAGAAAAGCTGTCACATAAAGAAAAACTGAAGAATAATTCGAGTAGGAACTTGGATGCAAGCTGAACTATCCTGATGGCATTTGTAGCACTTTCTCCTGCTTAAAAAAAGANTACTCCAGCACCCTGTAAAAACACAAACATGCCAAGGGAGCTCTGGCCTCAGGGCCTTCACCCTGACTGTGCCCAGTCAGGATCTTCCTTATTTCCCAAATGGCAAATTTTTCCATCTGTTTAAACATATCTCCTGATGACGCCTGAAACTCAGCACTTTAAAACTACTCAACGTTCTACACTCCTCTCCCCAGTACTCCTAATCTCTCTCATTCTGCCCTTTTTACAGTTTTTCCACATTATCACATTACTCTTTGTGACTTCGTGAACCAACCCAGGCATCGAACCCAGGTCTCCTGCATTGCAGGTGAATTCTTTCCATCTGAGCCACCAGGGAAGCCCACATACTGTATAGCTTACATATTATCTCTATTGTTTACATGTCTCCCTCAAATAAACTGTAAGCTTCATTAAGAGCAAGGACCTTTGTTTTTCGTTGATATCCACATAGGCCCTCAGAACAATGCCTAAAACACACTAATCATTAAACAAACAACTGCAAGATACTCAACAAAATAATAAATAAGGGTGTCAAAATTCTCCAAAGGACAGCATTGTCCTTGTGTTATGCTCTCCTTCATTTACACTAAAGCAAGTCTAAAGTGTCATGAAACAAAAGCAACAGTGTACTGAGACCAGCACTGACTGGGGTGATTAAGACCATCAGCAAGCTGAGATACTGAAGGGCCAGCATAGCCAAACACGCAGAAATGCACCGAGGTCAACTAGAACTTTATGGATGGGAACTATTTTCAAAAATCATGACGCTATTGTCAGTCTGCTCCTGCTGCTGCTAAGTCGCTTCAGTCGTGTCCAACTCTGTGCAACCCCATAGACGGCAGCCCACCAGGCTCCCCAAACCCTGGAATCCTCCAGGCAAGAACACTGAAGTGGGTTGTCATTTCCTTCTCCAGTGCATGAAAGTGAAAAGGGAAAGTGAAGTCGCTCAGTAAGTGTCCGACTCTTCTTGACCCCATGGACTGCAGCCTACCAGGCTCCTTCATCCATGGGATTTTCCAGGCAAGAGTAAAAATGTATAATTTAGTGATTTTAGAAAGTTCTCAAAACTGCTTAAAATGCACTATGCTAGATTAAGAAAGATAGAAGAGAAAATGATAACTGCTTCTTTGGACTTCAAAAAAGATTTCTGCCTATTTTACCTATGACTTCTTTGTTAATCACAAATACACAGAATTGAAAAAAGGCCATCAATTTGGTGGCTACTGCTTATTTAAAGCTTACAAACATAGAAAGTGCAAATAAAGGAGAACCAGCTATATGTGGAAAAAGAAATGAGCATATTAAACAACAAGGATTTAACTCTTCTCAAAATTTTATTGTAAAAATTTTCAAACACATACATTATAGTGAATAGTATATAGTGAATCCAAAACGATCATCACCCTATTTCATCAAAGAGTAATACACTGCTAATCTTCATTTTCACGCCCATCCAGACTATTTTGAAGCAAATCTCAGATATCACATAACTTCAAATATAAATATTTTAACGTCTCTAAAAAATCAACTTAAAAAAAAAAAAACATAACCACAACATAACAAATTGACACCTTAAAAAATTTAACAATAAATACTTGGAGATTGTTATTCAAAGTTTACTCAATTGATGCACATTTCCCTGATTTTTTCCTAAAAGTTGTACTATTATTGTCATTTTGCCTTTTAAACTATTTTATTTGAAGGGAAACCCAACTAATCCATCCATATTTTCTGATTGGTTGACAGGTCTTCTTCAGCTCAGTTCAGTTCAGTTCAGTCGCTCAGTCATGTCTAACTCTTTGCAACCCCACGAATTGCAGCACACCAGGCCTCCCTATCCATCACCAACTCACTCAAACTCACGTCCATCAAGTCCGTGATGCCATCCAGCCATCTCATCCTCTGTCATCCCTTTTTCCTCTTGCCCCCAATCCCTCCCAGCATCAGAGTCTTTTCCAATGAGTCAACTCTTTGCATGAGATGGCCAAAATACTGGAGTTTCAGCTTTAGCATCATTCCTTCCAAAGAACACCCAGGGCTGATCTTTAGAATGGACTGGTTGGATCTCCTTGCAATCCAAGGGGCTTCTTATGTTTCTTTTAATCTATAGGTTTTTAAATATTCTTTTCCCATTCATACAAAAGTACTAAAATCTGAATGAATTTATGAAATACAATAAGTTTAATTGCATTTTCAAATAAACAATGTACCAAAAACTAAATTCACAACTCAAAAAATCTGAGGGTCTAAGGGCTGAAGGAAGCAAAAGCTGGAATCAAGATTGTTGGGAGAAATATCAATAACCTCAGACATGCAGATGATACCACCCTTATGGCAGAAAGTGAATAACTAAAGGCCTCTTGATGAAAGTGAAAGAGGATAGTGAAAAAGTTGGCTTAAAGCTCAACATTCAGAAAACTAAGATCATGGCATCCAGTCCCATCTCTTCATGGCAAATAGACGGAGAAACAGTGGAAACAGTGGCTGACTCTATTTTTCTGGGTTCCAAAATCACTGCAGATGATGATTGCCGCCATGAAATTAAAAGATGCTTACTCCTTAGAAGGAAAGTTATGACCATCCTAGATGGCATATTAAAAAGCAGAGACATTACTTTGCCAATAAAGGTCTGTCTGGTCAAGGCTATGGTTTTTCCAGTGGTCATGTATGGACGTGAAAGTTGGACTGTGAAGAAAGCAAAGCACTGGAGAATTGATGCTTTTGAACTGTGGTGTTGGGGAAGACTCTTGAGAGTCCCTTGGACTGCAAGGAGATCCAACCAGTCCTTCCTAAAGGAGATCAGTCCTGGGTGTTCATTGGAAGGACTGATGTTGAAGCTGAAACTCCAATACTTTGGCCACCTGATGCAAAGAGTTGACTCATTGGAAAAGACCCTGATGCTGGGAGAGATTGGGGACAGGAGGAGAAGGGGACGACAGAGAATGAGATGGCTGGATGGCATCACCGACTTGATACACACAAGTCTGAGTGAACTCCGGGAGTTGGTGATGGGCAGGGAGGCCTGGCATGCTGCGATTCATGGGGTCGCAAAGAGTTGGACACGACTGAGCAACTGAACTGAATGAGCACTTTAGGTTAACTCATATTAATCATGAAGCAACAATGTTTTCCAAGCTTTCCCTTTTTTACCAAAAGAAACAAAATTTCCAAAAATTATAACTTGGACTTCCCCAGTGGTACAATGGATGAGAATCTGCCTGCCAATGCAGGGGACACAGGTTCAACCCTTGATCCAGGAAGATTCCACATGCCAAGGAGCAACTCATCTGCGCACCACGCCTCCTGAGCCGACACGCCACAGCAGCTGAAGGCCGGATGCCCAGAGCCCGTGGTCCGCAGTGAGAGGCCACCGCAACAAGGAGCCCACGCACGGCAACTGGAGAGCAGATCCTGCCCGCCACAACTAGAGAAAACCCACGCGCAGCGACGAAGACCCAGCACAGCCAAAATAAATAAACGAATGAAATGAACTACACAGTGAAAAAAGAAAATGTCAAGTCAAACAAAACTTTTAAAGTTTATACTTATAAAAAATTATAACTTTTTCTATAATAGGTTAGGAGTTAGCAATTTTTTTCAGCTAAAGGGCCAGACAGCAAATAATGTAGGCTTTGTACCCAGCTGTCTTGGATGCAACAGCTCCTTTGCAGAGCACAAGCAGCAACAGACAATATGTACACAAATGGGTGCAGCAGTAGTGTTCCCAAAAAACGCTACTGACAAAAACAGGCAGCAGGCCAGATTTGTCCCATAGGCCATAGTTTGACAATCTTTGTTCTAGATGGTAAGGCCTATCAAAGTTACACCATATCATCACAGAGGGGAAAAGAGTGAAAATATACTTCTATAAATAAAATCAACTTGGGAAAACACGGCAGTTTATGATAATACTTCCACCAAATTTATGAAGATATCAAATATTCAGCCAGTCTGACCAAATACCAATACTTAAATAATGCATCATGTCATGCTGACAATAACCAGAAAATTAAAATATAAAAGATTATCAGCTAATAGAAATACCATTCCTCCTAAAATTCTGCTGAGGGATTTTTTATTTTTTAAGCAAGCAATAAGAGTTTACAAAATTCNATATTTAAATAATGCATCATGTCATGCTGACAATAACCAGAAAATTAAAATATAAAAGATTATCAGCTAATAGAAATACCATTCCTCCTAAAATTCTGCTGAGGGATTTTTTATTTTTTAAGCAAGCAATAAGAGTTTACAAAATTCTAACAACTTCAGATGCAGCTGAAACAGATACACCCCCTGTCTTCCTCAATGAGGTATACAGATAGATGAACTTTTTATTTGAAGACTGCTTAGGAAACACCCAGTGCTGTGCTGCCCCCATAGCGACCTGCCTCTTCAACAGATGACAACAGAAGACCAGGGTTTCTAAGTCTTCATCTGCTTTTGATAGTTTTTATATCCCTATATCTAGCACACAGGAATTAAACAATAAATATTTGCTGAATGAAGGAATGGTAAGTGAATGAATAACTAAATGGATGGAAACAGCTATTTCTTACTATTATAAAAGAATTTTACTGCTTTGTTATGAGTTCTAGTCTGCTGCTTCTAATGTGATAAGGAAGGACTCCATAAAATTTTAATAGTAACAAGTCAAGTAAGGTACTCAGTTTCTTCGTCTACAAAATGTATGTTATCCTCATAAATCACTTTATGATATTATGAGATAATGCATACGAATCACATAAAACATACACAAAATATATGTTATCCTCATAAATCATTTTATGATATTATGAGATAATGCATACAAATCACAGAATGCTGTCAACTATTATCATTACAGAAATTAGACAGCTAGACTTATTAGGGTTGTGTGTAAACAAACTTAAAGTAAAAACATGATAAATTTAATTTCATTTATTTAGGATACTCCAGAGGCTTCCCTGGTGGCTGAGATGGTAAAGAATCTACCTGTGATGTAGGAGACTCAGGTTTAGTCCCTGGATAGAGAAGATGCCGTGGAGGAGGAAATGGCAACCCACTCCAGTATTCTTGCCTGGAGAATTCCATGGAGAGAGGAGCCTAGTGGGCTAAAGTCCATGGGGTTACAAAGAATGAGACATGACTGAGCAGCTAACACACACACAGAATCCTCAGAGAATCTGGGTTTTTTCCAACTACTGCAGGTACACAGCGCAGGTGTTTGAGAGATTTCTGCTTTTGGACAAGATGGAGTAACAAGGAATACATTTACACTCTTGCTTGAACCAATGGGGAAAAAAAATCAGACAAATACAGAAAACAACAGCTTTCACACATTAGCCAGTAGGCAGCATATGATAGTGATCCTTGAGAGAAAGGAAACAAACACGGTAAACCTTATGACGGCCCCACTTACTGCCTGGAGAGCTTCCTGCCATGGCACAGGAACAGGAACTCAGAACAGGAAACCTGCAGTCTCTGTGAGCTGCAGACAGAGAGCTGGGCATCCAGAGACACCCAGGTGGCCAGAGTTCACAGGGCAGAAACCCAGGGAAGAGAGTCGCACAGAGAAACGACTCCGGAAATATGCAGAGTCCCTCCAGTCTTCAGCTGAATACAGATCAGTGTATGTGTAAAAGGAAATTATCAAAGTCTGGGAAAGAATAACACGAAAGTTTCAGAGGAAACAATCCCCAAGTTCACATAGGGCCAGAACAGCTCCTGTTCCTACTAGTCACACTAAAAAAATAAAACCTCATTCTGGTTGCATCTGTTATAGTACTCAGAAGGGTTTTGCCTAGCAGCAAAGCAAAGTTAGCTCAAGGCTAAATGCTTCTCTAATTTGTGTAACAAAGTATAAAGCAAGGCCTGAAAGGATGACGCTGTCTCTAAATAAGTTAACCACATCCTAGAATTGAAGTACAAAAATATCCAACACCAAATAAGGCAAAACTCACAATGTGTGGAATCTAATAAAAAAATTACCAAACGTGAAGAAGTAGGAAAATGTAATATATAATGAGAAAAATCATTCCATTGAAAACCCAGAAATGACAAAGATGATAGAATTAGTAAACAAAGATATTAAAGTTACTATAATTGTATTCATATGCCCAAGAAGTTACAGGAAATATTAAACATGTTAAGCAGACACAGAGAAGACATTTTTTTTTAAGATACAAATCAAACTTCTGGAGATTAAAAACTACAATGTCAGAAATGAAAAATAAATTAGATGGGATCAACAGGTAACTAGGTATTGCCAAAAAATAATTAGTTAACTTGAAAACAGCAGTAGAAATTATTCAGAATGAAACAAAGAGAAAAATTAATGGGAAAAATAAAAAAATTATGAGTACCACTATGAGAGGTCAAATACACATGTAACTGGACTCTTAGAAGACAGACAAGGAGGGATCAAGAAAGACACATCTGAAGAAATAACAGCCAAAAATTTTTCCAAATTTGATGAAATATATCACTACATATCCAGGAAGCAAAATGAACACAAACACATTACAAGAAAACTACAGACCAAAGTCTCCCATAAACACAGATGCCAAAAGTATTTACAAAAGTTAGTAAATTGGATCCAGTAACATATAAAAGGATAATACATTGTAACCAAGTGGAATTTATTCCAGGAATGCAACTTTTACTTTAAGAGTCAAAAATCACCCAATCACTGTATCAACTGACTAAATAAGAAAGATCATCACAAATAGATACAGAGAAGTATTTGAAACAGTACAATACCCATTCCTATTAAAAATTCTCAGCACATTAGGAAAAGAAGGGAACTTTCTCAACATGATAGAGACCATCTAAGATAAACCTATAGCAGCCATAATGTGTGTGAAAGTGTTAATCGTTCCGTCATGTCTGACTCTTTCAACCCCATGGACTGTAGCCTGCCAGGCTCCTCTGTCTATGGAATTTTCCAGGTAACAATACTGGAATTGGTTGCCCCTTACTCCAGAGGATCTTCCTGACCCAGGCAGGGATCAAACCCACGTCTCGCATAGTGTAAACAGATGCTTTACCATCTGAGCCCTGAGGGAAGCCTGTCATATCTAAGGGTAAAGAACAAACGCATCCTCCCTAAGATTACAAATAAAACAAGGCTGTTCACTCTCACATTTCCATTTCACATTGCATAGGAGATGCTAGCCAGTGCAATAAGGAAAAAGAAATTAATTAAAAGAATGCACATTAAAAAGGAGGAAATATTGAAGCATGTATACTATCATGTAAGAAATGAGGCCTCGGTCTATGTTCGATGCAGGATGCAGGATGCTTGGAGCTGGTGCCCGGGGATGATCCAGAGAGACGTTGTGGGGTGGGAGGTGGGAGGGGGATTCAGGATTGGGAGNTTATACACATCTAGATGTGTATAAGAGACAGGGACAGAGGGCGACACTGACATGTACTCAGGATCTGGGTCATGATCGCATGTACTGGTACCGACAAGACGCAGGACACGGGCTGAGGCTGATCCATTACTCAGCTGCCTATCCCACCACGGAGAAAGGAGCCATGCCCGAGGGCTACAGTGTCTCCAGACCAAGCACAGAGGACTTCCCTCTCACGCTGGAGTCTGCCAACCACTCCCAGACATCTGTGTACCTCTGTGCCAGCAGTTACTCCACGGCGCTGCACGGCCACCTCCTCTCTGTGCAAAAAAGCAGATGAGGGCCCTGCAGCCTGGAACTTGGGGAGCCCCTTACAGGCTCCAAGCACCTGCAGACTCAGAGCCCACAGACACATACTGGCTGCATAATCACAGTTTTTGATCTTGGCTGGCACAGACCTGAGAAGAGAGCCTCATGGACATGTGTCAACCCTCACTCTCTGTCTTTTCACTCTAGCTGTCATGTGAGCCTAAAGATGCTACCCAGCTCTGACTCCTAGTCATCAGTGTGAACATGACGCCTCCAGGAGCGAAGGTTGTTGGGAAATCAGATACTTCTAGACCCTCTTGACTCTCCCCGGGCACCGCATGCCTGTCACTCTGGAAGGTTCTCCCACAGGCTAGCCGGTGCATCATCTCTGCTCTTGTCCAACTTCCCCAGATGTGGGGCCTTTCTCTCCCACCTTCCTCGCCCTTGTTCCCACCCTTCTCTACTTCAGCCTTGCTGCTCCTCCCTCAACTGGGTCATGTCCTTGCCCATAACTCAAGGAACCTTGAAATGATCCCTAAGTGGGAGTGTTTGAGTGTGCTCTCTGGGGTCCTCAAAGAGAATGCAACCTCAGTTAATTATTAATCATCAAAAATGCCTTGGTCGTCCCTGAGGAGGAGAGACAAGCTGTGTGTGTATCTATTCTCTACCATTGCCTGTCTTTAGCATCAAAATAGCCTAGACCCTGATGCTGGGGAAGACTGAAAGCAAGAGGAGAAGGGGGTGGCAGAGGAAGAGGTGGTTAGATAGCATCACCGACTCAACAGATATGAATTTGAACAAGCTGTGAGAGATAGTGAAAAACAGGGGAGACTGGTACGCTGCAATGCATGGGGTTTCAATCAGTTGGACTCGAGTTAGCAATTGAAAACCAACACCAACAAAAGCTAACCCAAGTTTGTAGCATCTCCCTCATCACAATCTTCTAAAAGTCAAAGTATTAAATATTACCTGCACAAATTCATTTCTTTCCTCTTGAACTACAAAATCATAAACCAGCTATGGCTGCTGGTATGCGNAAAAGCTAACCCAAGTTTGTAGCATCTCCCTCATCACAATCTTCTAAAAGTCAAAGTATTAAATATTACCTGCACAAATTCATTTCTTTCCTCTTGAACTACAAAATCATAAACCAGCTATGGCTGCTGGTATGCGTTTCTCATTGTATGTGTGTTCTTTAGAAAAACAAAGCAAGCAAAAACAAAGTGCAATCAGCAAACAGTGACAAATTTTCTAATATGAATACATCTATGACTATTAAATCTGGCAGACAATCTTGGTGTCCACACATAGACCACGTGGGGATGCTGCGTAGCTGAGAAACTCCACAAGTTTCTAGACCAGAGCACGGGGACAGAGCTAGTGCCTGGAACCAGGAGGCTTAAGAGAAAGCTTTATTTGCTGTTCTTGTCTCTAGAAGCCTTACTAGCACAGANTGGTGTCCACACATAGACCACGTGGGGATGCTGCGTAGCTGAGAAACTCCACAAGTTTCTAGACCAGAGCACGGGGACAGAGCTAGTGCCTGGAACCAGGAGGCTTAAGAGAAAGCTTTATTTGCTGTTCTTGTCTCTAGAAGCCTTACTAGCACAGACACTAATTTGCAGGCTTGCTGTCCCAGCTGGGAGCCATGAACTTGAACTATGCAGAGCTGAGGCAGCCCTGAGGCTGCAGCAAAAGCAAAGGGTAAGAAGCTGGAAGGGGGCAGGAAAGAGCCACAGAAAAGAGCAACACCTGCCTGAGGAGAAAAGTGGAGGAGCCCTGGGGAGGGCGTTGGGCGTAAAGCCAGCCTCGGCTAGACCAGCAGTCCAACTCATGCGGCGTCTAAGAGACTCTGCAGGACAGAGCAGGGTTCCTGGATCAGCGACCTGGAATGAGAGGTCAGATTCCTGGGACCCAGCAGAGGCAATNGGTTCATGCATTGCTGAAGCCTGGCTTGGAGAATTTTGAGCATTACTTTACTAGCATGTGAGATCAGAGTCAGCTCAAGAAGTGATACAACCTTCTAACAGTATCTTTTTTTAACCTAATAGTGATTATGCTATACATAATTATCTCCAGCCTGCTTTTTAAATTTATTTTTGCTTATTCTTCTTATTTTTTTCTTTCTGGCCTAGCACCATGGCATCTGAACCAAAGGAGGCCATTACAATAAAAACAAAAAGTGCTGATAAGACACTCTTGGGTCTAAAGTAACAGCAGCTTTAGACTGTGTTTCGAGGGTTCAGCCAAAGGGCAATGCTCAGCCCAGGAAATGTGCTAATGGGTGGTCAAGACTCTGCTGTCAGTGCCAGATGGCCCAGGGATCTTAGACTCCACCTCTAAGGGAGTCAACAGCACATCCCAGGCTGCTCCTGCCAGCTCGGCCATGTTTGTGTATTCCCTTCTGGAAGAAAGTGTAACTCTGGCACGGCTGCAACTCCGCTGAGGATGTCCTCTATTTTAAACTGATAAATTCCACTTTCCCAACCTGACAAAGGTTCTGTGTCGGATGACACATGGATGCAGGCTGATTCCATAGGAACCTTCAGAGAGATGAGTCTGTCTGCTCTTATTAGAGTTGATGGCTAGGCAAGACATATGCTGCTGATCTATAAAAGCTGTGAGGACAAGAAAGTTTTAAATTGGGTTAAGGTGACTTAAGGCAGAATTTGAGATGCCAGTTGCTTCAGAAATGAAATTGGGCTGACATTTCCTCCAAAGTCCCCTCCAGGGACAGTGGGGTGGCGGTTGCTCAAACCACAGAGACACACTGGAGTGTCATATCTGAAGACCATGCAGCAAAAAGAATCCAATGTAAAGAGAAGGGTCAGGAACATAGCGTGAGAAGGATGAGCAAAAACTGAAGGCCGACTTCCCTAAGAGAAAGGGAACCTAAAGGGGACATAACCCTCACCCCTGCCTTGGTCAAGCCCCCAAGCCACTTCAGACACAACTTGACGGAGGAACATAACTCACGGATGCCATCAAGACAGGCAGAAAGAAAACAGGGCTTATTTACGCCATGTAACAAACACATACGGAAATCTTAGTACAATTTAGCCTTGTTGGGACCAACAAGATTAATGCTTCCTTCTATAACTGTGTCTCCGAGGGATCAAAATTAAGATCAAAGATCTGTTCAAGGAGAGAATTCTCAATCTTCTGGCAAGAAAGAAGTTGAGATTCTAGAATAAAAGGGATAATTTAGATCTGAAATCACAAAGGGGAAGTTTAATAAATATACCATNCAGAGGATGAGATGGTTGGATGGCATCACCAACTCAATGGTCATGAGTTTGAGCAAGCTCCAGGAGTTGTTGCTGCCTAGGGAAGACTCACATACTGCAGTCCATGGAGTCACAAAGAGTCAGACATGACTGAGCTGATTGAACTGAAGTGATTTTCATAAATATACCTAGAAGTCTAGATGTTTGAGGCATGTTGGCATTGTTCCACCAAATATAAAATTCCCCAAATATTTTCCTGATTGTTTTATTCATTTTTTTTTAGTCAAGAAAGTTATGCTTCATTCAAGAACTTGACAGGAAAACACCTTCTCATGGTTATGTGATCTTAAAGGACATAGAATACAAGAAACCACAACACATATTCAGCACAATAAAAACAAAGAGATAGGTTTGAAATGAGATTAGGTAATTAGAAAATGTAGAATTAACATATTAATGACCTAATACTGGCAAATATTTTCACAGACTAATATTGATGTATTTTATTCAATATTGTAATTATATTTAATTAAGCTTTGGGCTCCAAAATCACTCCAGATGGTGACTGCAGCCATGAAATTAAAAGACACTTACTCCTTGGAA
>SJYV01007782.1:132082-163786 GCA_006410875.1 Neotragus pygmaeus
TTTGCAAAGTTAATATTAGGTTATAAAAAGAAAATGAAAGGAGTAATAGAGGACTTAAAAATAATATTTAAAAAAACTAAAGAATGGTAATAGTAAAAATATATCTAGGACTTTCTCTGGTGTTGTTGTGGACAGCGTGGGGTCAATTCATATTCATATAGTTCTTTGATCCGGCTTATACTTCTCAAGATCTATAGGCCCCTTCTTATATAGTCGTTCTAACTACAGGGTTTTAATCTATTGCACCTGTCACTTCCAAGGCGGTTCCCTCTGTTTTAGCTTCTGTTTGCTGGTCTCTTCAGCGTTGAATTTCTGCCCTGACACCAGGGGGCGGTGGTGGCCACTCTTTTAGGCTCACTTGTTCAGTCTTGCTGAGGGACACTGCAAATAACACTGCCGTGTGCTCCCAGTATCTCAGCCATACTGGGTTTGCCCCCACTCACGGCGTGTGTGCTTTCCCTGTTTACACTGCTTAGGCTCTAGGTTGCTCTGCCAGGAACTGTCTGAGGCTGGCCCTGGGTTGTATGCACTTCCCCGGTCTAAGCTACTCAGGTTCCGGTACTCAGGTACTCCACAAAGATAGAGACTCAGTTGGACCTGCGTTTGTGCACTTCCCAGGTCTGAGCAGATCAGGTGACCAGGTGTTTGGCCAGTGTGGTCACTGAGACTTATCGCCTCTCCTGTCCCTGCTGCTTGGTTTTCTGGGTATATAACTGGCACACCTTCTGAGGCAGATGTCAACCTTCAAGAATCCCAAGAAGTCTTGGTTAGCAATGAAGCCTGCTTGCAGTTTGGTAGATGATGCCTCTCTGGAGCTGTGACTGCCCCCTTCTGGCTGTGGCTTCCCTCGCCAGCCTGTCTCCAGCAGGGGATGGGCCTGTCCGCAGCCAGCTAGCTTTAGTCAGTCCTTTGCTCTGTAAGCAGGCCTGGTGGCATCTTGAGTTTTTCACGGGGTAGCTGTCCCACAGTCTGGTTTGCTATCTCAAGTTAGTTCCCTCAGATTGCCCTCAGGACATTCAGGCCCTTACTCTAAGCAACGTAGCCCTCACCTCCCTGCACAGCCCCTGCTCACTAGTGGCAGATGTGGGCATCTGTGCTGCTTCTCCACTGGGAGATACTGTTGGGCACGTATCTGTGGGTTTTAATTATTTACTTATTTTCCTTCCCAGTTATGTTGCCCTCTGAGGTTCACCACGGACTCAGCAGTGAGAGTGTTTCCTGGCGTTTGGAAACTTCTCTCTTTTTTAAGACTCCCTTCCTGGGACGAATTTCCGTCTCTACCTCTTTTGTCTCTCTTTTTATCTTTTATATTGTTTTCCTACCTCTTTTTGAAGACAATGGCTGCTTTTCTGGATGCCTGATGTCCTCTGCCAGCATTCAGAAGTTGTTTTGTGGAATTTACTCAGCATTCAAATGTTGTTCTGATGAATTTGTGGGGGAGAAAGTGGTCTCCCTGTCCTATTCCTTTACCTTCTTAGGACTGCCCCCTGCTGATGGAATTAAGTATCACAAGATGAGATCATCCTGGATAATCTGGGTTGGCCTTAAACCCAATGGAATCAAGATTGCCTGGAGAAATATCAATAACCTGAGATATGCAGATGACACCACCCTTATGGCAGAAAGTGAAGAGGAACTAAAAAGCCTCTTGATGAAAGAGAAAGTGGAGAGTGAAAAAGTTGGTTTAAAGCTCAACATTCAGAAAACGAAGATCATTGGCATCTGGTCCCATCACTTCATGGGAAATAGATGGGGAAACAGTGGAAACAGTGTCAGACTTTATTTTTGGGTGCTCCAAAATAACTGCAGATGGTGATTGCAGCCATGAAATTAAAAGACGCTTAGTCCTTGGAAGAAAAGTTATGACCATCCTAGATAGCATATTCAAAAGCAGAGACATTACTTTGCCAACAAAGGTCCAGCTAGTCAAGGCTATGGTTTTTCCAGTGGTCATGTATGGATGTGAGAGTTGGACTGTGAAGAAGGCTGAGTGCTGAAGAATTGATGCTTTTGAACTGTGGTGTTGNATCTAAATTCTGGACAGCTGTTACCTAGGGCAGGGCCAGAGATGGGGTCAGGGTATCAGTATGGGTCAGCAGAAGGATAAGGATGCCTTTAGTAAGGATTGTATCTACACAGCTTCGAGTCTCTTGGTAATGTTTTGTTTTCTTAACCTGGCTGGTAGGAAACAGGGATACCTTGAATATATTTGGGCAAAAAGATTTCAAGATTTTTCAAAACTATACTATTTTCTATTACTTGAAAGTCAAATACAGTGACTCCTATAGTACCACTGTCACAACTTTCAATACAGGATATTAATGTAACCTTAACAGCCAGGCATACTGAACATGTATGGTACTGAAGACAGTTGAGTATAAGACAGTCCTGAGGCATAATTGTTAATATCATTATCCATGTTATTGTGAAGTACAGTATGGAGGTTTCCTAAAAAACTAAAAACAGGGCTACCATATGACCAGGCAATCCCACTCCTAGGCACATATCCAGAGAAAAAGATGAGCCAAAAGGATACAGGCACCCCAGTGTTCATTGCAGCACTGTTTACAACAGCCAGGACATGGAGCAACCTACATGTCCATGCATATTTCACTTCAACAGGTGAACTATAAAACATTACATCTATTTTATATGTACCGATATTGAAAAAATCTCTTAAGACATCCTATTTAAAGAAAAAAAGAAAGTTTCAAACTAATATGTACATTGATTTGTTAAAATATGCATAACTCTATTTACAATGGCTAAGGCATGGAAACAACCTAAATGTCCACTGACAGAGGAATGGGTAAAGAAGATGTGTGGTGTGTGTGTGTAATGGAATATTACTCAGCCACTAAAAGCAATGAAACAATGCCATTTGCAGCAACATGGATGGACCTAGAGTGTCATTCTGAGTGAAGTAAGTCAGATAGAGAAGGAGAAAAATTGTGTGACATCCTTTATATGTGGACTCTAAAAGGGTGGGATGATTTGGAAGAATGGCATTGAAACATGTATAATATCACATATGAAACGAGTTGCGAGCCCAGGTTCAATGCATGATACTGTATGCTTGGGGCTGGTGCACTGGGACGACCCAGAGGGATGGTATGAATAGGGAGGAGGGAGGGGGGTTCAGGATGGGGAATACGTGTATACNATGGCATTGAAACATGTATAATATCACATATGAAACGAGTTGCGAGCCCAGGTTCAATGCATGATACTGTATGCTTGGGGCTGGTGCACTGGGACGACCCAGAGGGATGGTATGAATAGGGAGGAGGGAGGGGGGTTCAGGATGGGGAATACGTGTATACCTGTGGTGGATTCATGTAGATGTATGGCAAAACCAATACAATATTGTAAAGTAATTAACCTCCATTAAAATAAATAAATTTATACTTAAAATAAATAAATAAACAAAAGGAATTAATACAAATGAACTTACTTACAAAGCAAGAAGAGACTCACAGACTTAGAAACTAAACTTACGGTGGCCAAGGGGAAGGAATAGTTAGGGAGTTTGGGATGGTCATGTGCACACTGCAATATTTAAAATGGATAACCAACAAGGACCTACTGCATAGGACATGGAACTCGGCTCAATTTTATCAGGCAGCCTGGGTGATAAACGGTGCCAGGACAGGACTTTGGGGAAGAACTGACACATGTATATGTATGCTGAGTCCCTTCGCTGTTCACCTGAAACTACCACAACGTTGTGAACTGGCTATACTCCAATATAAAATAAAAAGTTCAGAATAAAAAAAATTTTTAAGTAGATTAAATATATCATTAGGCATGTTAACTGGATGTGATTACATTTTGCAAACAGAGAAATTTACAAAACTATATAAGGGTGAAATACAATGGTAAGGATTTGCTTTAAAATACTATAGGAAAGAGATAGGTACATGAGATAGATGAAGGGCAAAAATATTATTGGAGCTAGATGATAAGTTTGTGCAGGCTCTTTACAGCAAAGAGTTCAAAGTTTTTTTAAGGAAAAATACACTTTAATGCTACAGAAAAGAGGTAATCTTACTAATGTTAGTGTCACAATGTGTTTCTGCAGAAGAGTAAAATTAAGTACTTTTATTCTGAGAACTTCTCAATAAAATGAGTTTAGACTCTGGACTCAAACATGTAAGATATTTTTAAAGTTCTATAATAAAAAGACCTCAGTTAAGCACTTATTTACAGCAAAAGCATCTCTACAATCAACTACAAAGCCTAAATTAACTCTGATCTCTTTTGCACATTAATCTATAATATTCTCTTCCATCCAGAGCTCTCTCTGGAAACAAAATGTTTCGAGATCACAGAACAAAGAGTCATCTTCTCAAAGGCAAGCCACTGCTGACGTGTAACCAATAGCGTCAGCATTCTGTGGATAAAAACAGCCTTATAACACTGCATGCACCAAAGACCAAAGCCCTGGGGACAGATGGAGAAGAATAGAGCAGTTACCAGGGAGGGATTCGGCCAGCTGAGAGTTTGCCCTTCTGCCCTTCACACAAGAGTCTGTTTGCAACTGAGACTGGGTTCTTGATTCCTATAAAATAAAAGCAGCAGAAAGTGAAATCAGAAAGTCTTCAAGTTTCCCACTCAATTTTGTGGCTGTTTCAATAAGACAACTTTTAAGTATCAATATCTTGGAAAACTTTCTATAAATATGCTAATTAAAACCGTTATTTATCATGAACAATAAGGAGCAAATCAAATATATGAATACCTACAGATGTAAGAACAGAACAAATATAAAAACATACATTCTCATTTTATCATGTGCTATAGCAGCAAAGACTGAATTTGAAATTACACAAATTTAAATTAGGATCCTTTTTAATAGATTTCAGGATAGAATTAAAAATTTAACTCGAAATTTGCCATCTATTATCAAAACCATGAATTTCCTATAAAGAATACACCTGAGTACAAAGAGCTTCAAATTTCTCTTTAGGGAGAAAAATTAATGGACAAAAATTTTAAATCTCACCTGCAAGAAAGAATACAGTCCTACAAATGGGGAGAGACTGGGGAGAAGAGGCCAAAGGCATACAAGACTGAGACTGATACAGCTAGGATTGCTTCCAGGAGGGAAAACAAAATGAAGAGGGAGAAAAGGGTGCTTCTCCAGAGGAAAAATAGGATAGGAGGTATTAGCGGGAAAAAGAACTGCCAGGGTGACCATAGCAATGACAAGTATGACAATGATTATGACAGAAGATGGTGACAGTAACTTAGGATCCAGTATGTGCCAGGCCCAGTGCCAAACCTTAACCAGTCTCAGATCATTTAACGGACACTTCACCTCTATGACATAAGTACAGTTATAAACCCTATATGATTACTGAGCAAACATTTGCAAAGGTTAAGTTACCTGCCAGGATCACATGCTGAGATTTTAACAGAGGCAGCTAATGACCACACCCTTGACCACTGACTTATAGTCTCAGGACACTATTAATACAAAAGCAAACAAACAAACAAAAAAACAGGATATAAAGAGACTGAAAAACCTCAGATTAAATAACAAATTGACTTAAAACTAGATATTTAGCTAAACATCAAAAACTACTGTCCTCCACTAAAAAAGGATAAACTATCAAAAGAAGAAAACCTCAGATCTCTGTACGAAGCTCTTAAAATAAATTTATTTCTGTGTATGATGACTCAGTGGCATAAAGACATTAATTAACTGATAAATTAACATAAATTAACATAAATTCAAAGCTATAAATTCACCATCAAAGCTTCAAAAGGACATCTATGATGTATGAAAAACTGGTAAACTTTGTAAAAAAAAAAAAATGAACAGGCACTCATCTTGCAAAATACCATTTCTTATTCAAAGCTATTGTAACTGTGTGTGCTTTGTGTACAAAATAGACAAATAAATCAATGGAACAGAATAAAGCTAAAGTTGAGATACAGACATGTGTGAATGAGGATATTTAACACGTAATATGGACAGTATTGCAAATGTAGGAAAGGATGGACTGTCTATGAGAGGTGGACAGAACAGAGCGATGGGGGGCATTCTGCTTTATAACTGTACCAGCTATCGACGGCTTGCTTTGCAGCTATAAATGCACCCTTGGTTGCCTGATGGGTAAAAGTGGGCATGAGCCATCTAACCACGCGGCCGAGGCCAGCTGGCACACGGGGCAGCTTTGTCAGGAGAGGGCACTGGTGACACAACGCAGAGGCCAGGCTCCTGGATCGTACAGGCATTCACACCATGTGACCCACACGGCTCTCTCCAGCACCAAGTGCCTCCGGGTGCAGCTTCCTCCAGTATTCGCCCACCACATGTTTTCCCCACTCCTGACCCAGGCCACAGCAGCACAGTGGACAGCCCCAGAAAGAAACAGACCATAGTCACGGATCCCACACCTTCTCCCCAGGTCCACACATAGCAAAGGATCCTGTGGGGCTGGTTGCCTAGGTAACCAAAACCCCAGTCCTCATCCCAGGAACAGAAGTTCACCTCCCACAGCTTCCTGAGCTCTGTGCGCCCACCTGCCAGTCTAAGCTCCACAAGACGGTTTCTGCTCCCACCGGAATACGGCCTGGGTAACCCAACAACTTCTCTGCTAGACAGCGGGCTGCAGCCACACCTTGTTCAGTGAGCTTTGAACTTCCTTCCACATTTTCCTTACACGGGTATTTCCCCTTTGCTCTTTACATTAAGCTTTTCCAGTTTAAACTGCTGTGTGGTTTCTGTCTCCTAGCTGGACCCAGTCTGATACAATAAACTTGGACAAATTACTAAATCTCTCCCGTGTCTCAGATTTCTCAATTATAAAACGGGGATAAAAGTACTGATCTCAGAAAGTTTTCCTAAGCACTAAATGATTTAACACACATGAACTACTGGAGAACAATCCATGGTAACAGTCATCCAATAAATGGTTGTTGTTATTATCCTTACTATTATTACTCAATAAAATATACAGGGACAATTTGATGATCATTTCAGAAACTGATCAACAAACAATGCATTCAAGAAACCAATGAAAAATAAATTACACATATATTTGAAGAATATGTAAGTGACTGCATGTACAGTTATGAGTGGGAGCTGACTGTGGCACAGATCAACTCCTTATTGCCAAATTCAAACTTAAACTGAAGAAAGTAGGTAAAACCACTAGATCATTCAGGTATGAACTAAATCAAATCCCTTACGATTATATAGTGGAAGTGACAAATAGATTCAAGGGATTAGATCTGATAGACAGAATGCCTGAAGAACTATGGACGGAGGTTTGCAACATTGTATAGGATACAGNGCCTACCAGGCTCCTCTGTCCATGGGAGTTTCCAGGCAAGAGTACTGGAGTGGGGTGCCATTTCCTTCTCCGACCTTTCTTTCTACCTTGCCTTAATTCCTGTGGTGGATTTATACTGTCAATTTAGCTCATCTAGCACAATGTTTTCTAGAATTTCCATCACTTTAATTCTGGATTAGTATCAGCCATGTGAGACATTTTGCATGTGCTCTGGACAGAAATGAAGCAGCATCAATGATTTTTTTTTTTTCTTAAAAGGTTGATGCAGACCATGAAGCACTGCTAATTTCAGACATGTTGTCACTCATCTGTTGGGTCAGCTGCTTAGCATCAGGCAGCAGCCAGACCCACAGTCTCTTTGCTTTGCCATATCACCTTGTCCAGCTTCTCTGATTCCTGGCACAAGGGCAGGGTTGACTCCCTGACAAAGGGTGCCAGCTGCTCCTTCAGGTCACCTCATCATCAAGATTGGTGTCCTAGAGGTAGTGAGAGACCAGTAAGTTCCAGAGCATCTTTGGGGCCTCCCAAGCATTTTCACACACTCTCGTTTGTCCTCGCTTTCTCTGCTCCGTAGGATCACCTTTTCTCCAGTTTCCAACAGCATGTGCTTCATTTCCTTCTGAGATCTCACCCGGAATTGTGTTTAATGTTCATAGTTCTACCAACAGTCCCATCAAGGCAAGCTTGAGGTTGTCCAGCACATACCTCAAAAAAAACTCTGACAGCCTCCACCCTTTACTCTGGTGCAATGCCACCTCCACATTTTCAGGCATTTGTCCCACTTCCAGGTACAAAAATCTGTATTAGTCTGCTCAGGTTTCCATAACAAAATATCACAGACTATTATTTTTTTATTATTACTTATTGGAGTCTTGTTTCTTTATAATGTTGTGCTAGCTTCTGTTGTACAGCAGAGCCAGCTATATACAAACATATATCGCTTCTTTTTGGTTTTCCTTCCAATTTGGGTCACCACAGAGCATTGAGTAGAGTTTACTAAGCTATATAGTAGGTTTTCATTAGTCACCTATCTTGCACATAGTAGTATATATGTATTTCAGTTCCAATCTCCTAACTCATCCCATCTCTCTTTCACACAACAGATAGGGTACTTTAAACAACTGAAATTTATTTTTTCATAGTTCTGGAGGGTAGAAGTCCAAAATCATGACCTTATTTCACCTTGTGTACTAAGTCATTAAGTCATGTCCAACTCTTTGTGACCTTATGGACTGTAGCCTGACAGGCTCCTCTGTCCAAGGGATTCTCCAGGCAAGAATATTGGAGTGGGTTGCCATGACCTCCTCCAGGTGTTCTTTCTCACCCAGGGATCAAACCCTCATCTCTTGTGTCTCCTACATTGGCAGGTGGGTTCTTTACCACTCACGCCACCTGGGAAACCCTTCATTTCACCTTAATTACTTCCTTAAAGCCGTGTCTCCAGATATACTCACATTGTGGGTAAAGAATTCAGGGGGAGAGGAGACAAATGGAAAGGGACAATTCCTATTGACATGATCTGAACATCTGTATCTAGTCTTATTTTAGACCACACCCAACATTGCAAGATTCATAAACAAAAGTTCTCACTTTTGCTTTGATTGATTTGATTGGGTTTCTGTCCATTCCAACCAAAAAAGTTCTGATGTATGTGTATTATTTTCAAGATGTCTCTTCTTGACTGCAAATATATCCCTTAAGATAGCTAACAGAAGTCCATTGCCACCAAGAGTTTGTCACAATAGTTGCCTAACTGGGTTCTATGGGGTTATCTCCAGTTGTTGGAGGCCACTTGCCCCGGCGGCAAGTCTTGTCCTCTTCAAGATAAGCAATTCTATTTGTTTTGTGTCCTGGACTTATGCCTGAAATTGTATTTGAAGAAAGGATCTCATTGTTAGAAGTATTTAAGCATTATTGGCTTTTCAGATTTAATTGAAGGGACTAGAACAAGGAGACAATGGGATGCAAAGCAGTCTGTTTTGCAAGGGACAATCTGCAAACTTTCTGTCTAGAAGAGACAGGGCAGTACCAGCAGTGACAGCCAGAGGGCAGTCTAGAGACACAGGAGATCTGGGCCCCAGTTACCAAAAAGGCAGGCTGGAGGGCATGGAGTCAAGGGCTGGCTCAAATTGCCTGCTTCGGTACTTTTTTCCCCTCAATATTATTATTATTTATTAGTCCTCCTCCCTATGGTGATTGTCTGAATTCATCTACAGTGAGAACAGATATCAACATTTTCCATTGCTTTTGCTGTTAGTCATTATGTTTCTTGGCTTGCATTGGCCAACTGTCAATTTTCGTGCATTTTTGTTTTTTCTTTGTTTTCTGTTTTGCTAAAATGATCCTTCTGACAGAAGGGCAAGCACCTCTGTACTTGTTTGTTGCTCTTTCCAAATTTTTTGCCAAGTTTCATGCATTTTCCTAAGCTCATTTGCCACCATGACCCATCCTAGATAATTAAGGACTCCGATCTCTTCTAATAATGAGGACCACAAAATCGATCTCTCAGCTGTTCTAGCCTAAGATCCAAATAGTCACACTGAAGCCAAGGTTTTTAGACTTCCTATAAATCCAGGCAAATTTTCCCTGGATGTTCTTCGTAGTCTTGGAAACGCAAATTCAGCTGGAATGGCTTCCAGATAAGTGAATAAAAGTCTGTGACGGGCACACTAATCTCCCAGTCACCTGCCTCTGTTTGTGCCACAGGGTCTTCTAGCAGAGCAGACATTCTTTGTCTAACTACTGACAGAAGTATCATACGCTCGCTCTCTCTTTCCCTTGGCTCCCCAAATCGCCATTAGTCATTTCCTCATTGAGACCATTTGCTAAAATTCTCCATAGCTTCAAAGTTAAATCTATTCTCACTGCTTAATAAGCTATCTTATGATCTGGTTTTCTTTTCAAAAGCTCTTTATGTTCCCTTTTCTCAAAATCATTTCCACTTTGCCAAGTGATACTATTTTGAATAACAGTAAGAGCATTCTAGAAGTAAATTATGATTCTAAAACTGCCTTCATCAAAATAGGAGCAAAAAAACCTTTTAATGGGCCTAATTCAAAGGACCTGAACCAAGGAGGAAAGGCAGAGATCAACTGAACTTCTAGAACTGCCTTTCTCAAAGAGGACCACCTGCTTTAGAATCACTTGGACGACTGGTTAGAAATGCAAAGGTCCAGGCCCCATGTATAACTTTTAAAATCGAAATCTCTGGGAGTAGGGCCTAGACATCTGCATTTTGAACACCCTCCCCAGGGGCAGTGATGCAGCTGACATTGAGAACCTCTGCCCTAAAAGCTGGTTGCATGCCCACTGAACCTTCCTGATGTGGCCTTTCTCTTACCTGGAGAGATCTCTTCACCTTGGAGGACAAAAATAAGACTTTGGTGCTTGTTAGTCTCTTCCACGATCTCAGACCATGCCTGAACTATTCAGAAATCCTATTTCAAAGGCCACAAAGAAAACCAGGCAAGAGAGTATTATGATCAGTTCAGTTCAGTGGCTCAGTCGTGTCTGACTCTTTGTGACCCCATGCACTGCAGCACGCCAGGCTTCCCTGTCCATCACCATCTTCTGGAGCTTACTTAAACTTATGTCTGTCAAGTCGGCGATGCCATCCAACCATCTCACCCTCTGTTTTCCCCTTCTCCTCCTGCCTTCAATCTTTCCCAGCATCAGGATCTTTTCCAGTGAGCCAGTTAGTTTTTCACATCAGGTGGCCAAAGTATTGGCATCAGCATCAGTCCTTCCAATGAACATTCAGGACTGATTTCCTTTACATTTCACTGGTTTGAACTCCTTACAGTCCAAGAGGCTCTCAAAAGTCTTCTCCAACACCACAGTTTAAAAGCATCAGTTCTTTGATGCTCTGCTTTCTTTATGGTCCAACTCTCACATCCATACATGATTACTGGAAAAACCATAGCTTTGACTAGACGGANCTACTGTCCTCCACTAAAAAAGGATAAACTATCAAAAGAAGAAAACCTCAGATCTCTGTACGAAGCTCTTAAAATAAATTTATTTCTGTGTATGATGACTCAGTGGCATAAAGACATTAATTAACTGATAAATTAACATAAATTAACATAAATTCAAAGCTATAAATTCACCATCAAAGCTTCAAAAGGACATCTATGATGTATGAAAAACTGGTAAACTTTGTAAAAAAAAAAAAATGAACAGGCACTCATCTTGCAAAATACCATTTCTTATTCAAAGCTATTGTAACTGTGTGTGCTTTGTGTACAAAATAGACAAATAAATCAATGGAACAGAATAAAGCTAAAGTTGAGATACAGACATGTGTGAATGAGGATATTTAACACGTAATATGGACAGTATTGCAAATGTAGGAAAGGATGGACTGTCTATGAGAGGTGGACAGAACAGAGCGATGGGGGGCATTCTGCTTTATAACTGTACCAGCTATCGACGGCTTGCTTTGCAGCTATAAATGCACCCTTGGTTGCCTGATGGGTAAAAGTGGGCATGAGCCATCTAACCACGCGGCCGAGGCCAGCTGGCACACGGGGCAGCTTTGTCAGGAGAGAGCACTGGTGACACAATGCAGAGGCCAGGCTCCTGGATCGTACAGGCATTCACACCATGTGACCCACGCGGCTCTCTCCAGCACCAAGTGCCTCCGGGTGCAGCTTCCTCCAGTATTCGCCCACCACATGTTTTCCCCACTCCTGACCCAGGCCACAGCAGCACAGTGGACAGCCCCAGAAAGAAACAGACCATAGTCACGGATCCCACACCTTCTCCCCAGGTCCACACATAGCAAAGGATCCTGTGGGGCTGGTTGCCTAGGTAACCAAAACCCCAGTCCTCATCCCAGGAACAGAAGTTCACCTCCCACAGCTTCCTGAGCTCTGTGCGCCCACCTGCCAGTCTAAGCTCCACAAGACGGTTTCTGCTCCCACCGGAATACGGCCTGGGTAACCCAACAACTTCTCTGCTAGACAGCGGGCTGCAGCCACACCTTGTTCAGTGAGCTTTGAACTTCCTTCCACATTTTCCTTACACGGGTATTTCCCCTTTGCTCTTTACATTAAGCTTTTCCAGTTTAAACTGCTGTGTGGTTTCTGTCTCCTAGCTGGACCCAGTCTGATACAATAAACTTGGACAAATTACTAAATCTCTCCCGTGTCTCAGATTTCTCAATTATAAAACGGGGATAAAAGTACTGATCTCAGAAAGTTTTCCTAAGCACTAAATGATTTAACACACATGAACTACTGGAGAACAATCCATGGTAACAGTCATCCAATAAATGGTTGTTGTTATTATCCTTACTATTATTACTCAATAAAATATACAGGGACAATTTGATGATCATTTCAGAAACTGATCAACAAACAATGCATTCAAGAAACCAATGAAAAATAAATTACACATATATTTGAAGAATATGTAAGTGACTGCATGTACAGTTATGAGTGGGAGCTGACTGTGGCACAGATCAACTCCTTATTGCCAAATTCAAACTTAAACTGAAGAAAGTAGGTAAAACCACTAGATCATTCAGGTATGAACTAAATCAAATCCCTTACGATTATATAGTGGAAGTGACAAATAGATTCAAGGGATTAGATCTGATAGACAGAATGCCTGAAGAACTATGGACGGAGGTTTGCAACATTGTATAGGATACAGCGAGCAAGACCATCTCCAAGAAAAAGAAAGGCAAAAGGCAAAATGGTTGTCTGAGGAGGCCTTAGAAATAGCTATGAAAAGAAGAGAAGCAAAAGGCAAAGGAAAAAAGGAAAGATATACCCATTTGAATGCAGAGTTCCAAAGAATAGCAAGGAGAGATAAAAATGCCTTCCTCGGTGATCAGTGCAAAGAAATAGAAGAAAACAATAGAACGGGAAAGACTAGAGATCTCTTCAAGAAAAGTAGAGATACCAAGGGAACATTTCATGCAAAGATGGGCTCAATAAAGGACAGAAATGGTATGGACCTAACAGAAGCAGAAGATATTAAGAACAGGTGGCAAGAATACATAGAACTATACAAAAAAAGATCTTCACAACCCAGTTAATTACGATGGTGTGATCACTCACCTAGAGCCAGACATCCTGGAATGTGAAGTCAAGTGGGCCTTAGGAAGCATCACTACAAACAAAGCTAGTGGAGGGGATGTAATTCTAGCTGAGCTATTTCAAATCCAGAAAGATGATGCTGTGAAAGTGGGGCACTCAATATGTCAGCAAATTTGGAAAACTCAGCAGTGGCCACAGGACTGAAAAAGGTCAGTTTTCATTCCAATCCCAAAGAAAGGCAATGCCAAAGAATGCTCAAACTACCACACAATTGTACTTATCTCACACACTAGCAAAGTAATGATCAAAATTCTCTAAGGATTTAGAAAGGCAGAGGAACCAGAGATCAAATTGCCAACATCTATTAGATCACTGAAAAAGCAAGAGAGTTCCAGAAAAACATCTATTCTGCTTTATTGACTATGTTAAAGCCTTTGACTGTGTGGATCACAATAAACTGTGGGAAATTCTGAGAGAGATGGGAATAGAAGACCACCTGACCTGCCTCTAGAGAAACCTGTATGCAAGTCAGGAAGCAAGAGTTAGAACTGGACATGGAACAACAGACTGGTTCCAAATAGGAAAAGGAGTATGTCAAAGCTGTAAATTGTGACCCTGCTTATTTAACTTACATGCAGAGTACATCATGAGAAATGCTGCGCTGGATGAAGCACAAGCTGGAATCAAGATTGCCGGGAGAAATATCAGTAACCTCAGATATGCAGATGACACCTCCCCTATGGCAGAAAGTGGAGAAGAACTAAAGAGTCTCTTGATGACAGTGAAAGAGGAGAGTGAAAAAGTTGACTTAAAGCTCAACATTCAGAAAATGAAGATCATGGCATCTGGTCCCATCACTTCATGGGAAATAANAAAAAAAAATTAGCCATAACATAAACAGTTGATAACTTAAACCTCATTTAGAAGATTGAAAAGCTGGACCAGAGACTGGGAGTAGGTATTTGCAATACATGTGTCTGACAAAGGATTTATATCAAATATATGAAAAGTAATCCAACAAATCTATTTTAAAAATCCAATAAAAAGTACCCAAAAAACAAAAACACAGTATATAAGGATATCTCAATGGCCATGATATATGAAAATGTTCTCAATATCGTTAGTCACCAGGGAAACTCATATTAAAACAGTAATACCACTACAAACATATCAAATGGCTAAATTTTAAAAAGAGTGACAATACCAAACATTGCCAAATATGTCAAGTAACTGAAATGCTCATAAATCGTGGAAGTATAAAGGTAGCAACTACTTTTGAAAACTGGGCAGTTTCAACTGTAGCCAAACACATATGTATTTAAACTTACCATTCTAAATCCTAGGTTTATACTCAAAGGAAGTAAGTGCATATGTCTACCAAAAAACTTGTGCAAAAATATGCACTGGAGTTTTTTTATTACTATTATTCATAAGAGTCAAAAACTAGAAATTATTCAAATATACACCGAGGAGAGCAAATAAGTCATTATATACTCATGCAACAAAATGCTGCTACCACAAAATTAAAAAGCTATTGTGATACAAATCATACATCAATCTCACAGGCATAACAGTAAGCAAAAGAAACCAGACACAGAGGGGTATGATTCCATTCATATGAATTTGAGCCAAGGGCAAATTAATCTACAGTGCCTAAAGTCAGAATTAGGGGAGAAGGAGGAGCAGGTGGGACAGGAATACCAGTGATACAAACTAAGAAGAGGCATAAAGAACCTGTCTGGGAGTTTGGAAAGGTTTTCTATTTTGACATGGAAATCTTTTATGTCTTGATTTTGGGTGGTGGTTTATAAGGCTATATACATATAGGAATTCATGAAGCTTTATATTTAAAATCTGTGCCCTTTGTGTATATTTCACTTAAATATGTGAACTACCATACATTATATACATTTTATATGTAGTGATGTTTAAAAAATCTCTAAGACATCCTGTTTAAAGAAAACAAGAAAGTTTCATAATAACTGATATCATTATTTTTTATCTACNTATTTAAAATCTGTGCCCTTTGTGTATATTTCACTTAAATATGTGAACTACCATACATTATATACATTTTATATGTAGTGATGTTTAAAAAATCTCTAAGACATCCTGTTTAAAGAAAACAAGAAAATTTCATAATAACTGATATCATTATTTTTTATCTACCATTAAAGCTTCAAAATACGTTTTTTTAATATGTGCAAAACTGTATTTCTATTACACAGAAATACAAATAAATGAATTTTATTTTACTGATTAAACCCCCCAGGGAGAGTTTTGGAAGGAAAGATTTGGAAGATCAAAGGTAAATTTTATTTATATCATTTGAATTTCTTAACAATAAAAATATATTATTAATGTATTCAAATAATTGCAAAATTAATGGAATATGCCAATTCCAATTTTAAATGTCTGTAATCTCTTGCAGGAACGAAGGACAATGATCATACTCTAAGCAAAGACTTGGACATATTCTGTTTCACTGTTTTCTTTAAAACTATCTATAGGTAAGACTTTATGTTTTAAATTCAATAAAAGAAAAAAATGTTTGTTTTCAACATTATTACAAGCAAGAATGATGAAAACAACTGGGCTGTCTTTAGGAGGAATGAAACGGTAATATTCAGATAATGTGCTTTAATGTTTACATACCACTCAGTGCCCCAACGGCTCCAAAATTCAAGGATTTTCCATCCATTATACTGGCGTCACATTCAATTTCACCCAAGAGATTTAGATTAGACCCCATTCCTGCATTTGTAAAAGGAGAATCCTAAAAGATAAAAACAAAAATTAAAATACCATTAGTCTTAAGGAAAAATTGCCAATGCTTAAAAAACTCTTCTAAACATGAGGAAGGTAAAGAACACTTCCCAACTCATTGTATGATATCAATACAACACTGACTCCAAAACAAGACAAAGACAAGGAACAAAAACTACAGATCAACATACTCATGAATAGTGACACCAAAAGGAAACAAGGAAACAAAATGCAGCAAAATATGAAAGTATTATATACCATGAACAAGAGGGATTCCAGGAAAACAAGTTTGGTTTAATAACTTAAACTCACTGTAATTCACCATGTTAATATAGAACAAAACCAAAACAAAATCATATTAATAGACCAAAAAAAAGTTTTTGACAAAATTCAATACACTTTCATGAGAAAAACACTCAACAAAATAGAAATAGAAGGGAATATACTTAACATGATAAAGGACATCTACAAAAGTAAGTCTAGAGCCAACATCATAATTAATGGTGAAAGACCCTTTCCCCTAGCATCAGGAACAACACAGCAATGCTTGTCTCACCAATTCTATTCAAAATTATGGTGTATATTTTGGACAGGATAATTAGGCAAGAAAAAGAAACAAAAAGCATCCAGATTAGAAAGGAAGTAGTAAAATCACCTCTTTTGGAAGATGACATGAACTTGTACACAAAAAAAATCCTAAAATCTCCATTAAAAAACTACTAGAACTAATAAAAAAGTTCAATGGGGTTGTAGGATATAAGCTCAATATGCAAAAACCAATTGTATTTCAGTACATAAGCAATGAAAAATATGAAAATGAAATTAAGAAAATAATTCAACTTATAATCACATCAAAAAGAATAAAATACTTAGGAATAAATTTAACAAAAGAAGTGTAAGATTTGTACATGTACATAAAACATGTTTTTAAAAAATTAAAGGCCTGAATCAAAAGAAGGACCCATGTACATAGAACAGAAGACTTAGTACCTTTAAGGTGACCCAGAGAGATCGTATAAGGAGGGAGATAGGAGGGGGTTTCAGGTTTGGGAACACGGGTACACCTGTGGCAGATTCATGTTGATGTATGACAAAACCAATACAATTAAGGTAAAATTAAAAAAAAAAAAAAGATGGCAATACTCCCCGGCTTGGGCTGATTCAATACAATCCCATATCAAATCCTCACTGCTGTTTTTTTGTAGAATTTGATAAACAAATTTTACAATTCATATATAACTACAAGGAATTAATAACAGTCAAGACATTAGTGTTGTGTAAAGTTCTAGGAAGTTTTTCTCATGTGCCAGAAAGGGGCTGGGTTGATGGCAGTTTTAAACTTTCAGCTTCCTTAGCGTCCTCTCACATGACGACCCTGACTGAGACAGATACTAGGAGTTGGACTGGGGCAGGCGGAGTCGGGGAGAAGGGTGTCATCTCATTGTCTCTAGGGATCCCCATGCCCCTAGCCCCTGTTTCTCTTTTCTCAATATTGATTAAAGGTGAGCTTTCAAAGGCTGCCCAACCACAAGTTACGCTTTAGCCCAAGCCATTGTGCCTTCTGATGTTTATGTATTCATGGAAGTAGAAGCTAAGAGGAGTGTGGATGGGCTAGTGGGTAGCAGAGAACATCAGGGAAAATGAATGTTTGCTTGGTTAGGGTCCCCGTAATGGCCCAGGCCTGGTGGGTACCAACTAAACTTTGCAACGCCTAGAAGTCCTAGGCTATCTATCCAGTGCTTCATGCTGTATCACACAAGCCCCTTTGCCAGCCCAGATGCTTTTGAGCTGGACCACATGTGGACAGTCTGGTCCTTGCTGACTGGCAGGACAACTCCTAGGAAATGTCATAGTGCAAAGTCAGAAGTCACCAAATGATGCTGAGTTTCTGTCCCTGAAAAACTAAGAATTGGGGTTTAAGGAAAAACTGGGCTTTTTTTTTAAATTAAAACAAACAACAACAAAAGAATAGCCAAAACAATCTTTCAAATAAAACAACAAAATTGGAGGGCTCACATTTCTAGGTTTTATAATTTACTACAAATTTTATAATTTACTACAAATAGTGATCAAGACAGTGTGACAGGGACATGCAGCTAAGGACAGATATATAGATCAATGCACTAGAAATGTCCAGAAATAAGCCTTGTGCTTACAGTCAACCATCAAGGCTCTCATGGAAGAATACTGGAGTAGTTTGTCATGACAAAGGTCTGTATAGTCAAAGCTAGGATTTTTCCAGTAGGCATGTACGGATTTGAGATTGGACCATAAAGAATTCTGAGCAGCAAAGAACTGATGCTTTCAAACCATGGTGCTAGAGAAGATTCTTCAGAGTCCTCTGGACAGAAGGGAGATCAAACCTGGAAATCAACCCTGTATATTCACTGGAAGGACTGATGCTGAAGCTGAAGCTCCAATACTTTGGCCACCTGATGCAAAGAGGGTGACTCACTGGAAAAGATCCTGATGCTGGGAAAGATTGAAGGCAACAGGAGAAGGGGATGACAGACAATGAGATGGACGTGATTGATTCAATTGACATGAATTTGAGCAAACTCCGGGAGATAATGAAGGACAGGGGAACTTGGTGTGCTACAGTCTATGGGGTAACAAAGAGTTGAACATGACTTAGTGACTAAACAACAAGTCTTTTCCAAAAATGGTGATGGATCAACTGGACATCCAATGCAAGAGAATATCTGAGTCAGAAATCTCAGTCAATCCAGAAAATTAACTCTGTTCTAAGCTAACACAAATACTATCCACGAAACCAGGGCAATTCTTTATCCACTTAAAGATCACCAAATGTACAAAATCACCTACAAATGTCCCCAGTTTCTTGAATTTCTGCCAGATCCAAGGAAAACTGACCACAACACAAAGATCTCCATCATATGTGTTAATACCTATAACTTGAGCAAATGGATCAGGGATTTGAGACCAGGCCTTTTGTCCTAATGCAAATAGAAAACCTAATTGTCCATAGGATTTGACAAATAAGATCACAGGGAAAAAAAACACAAAGGGATTACAAAATTAAATAGAAAATGAGTGACACAGACAATAAGTACTTTGAGAACTCAAAGGGAAATAGGCCAGTATGAGATGAAGAAGTTAATAGCAGTCTTCCTGAAGAATGTATAACACAAAAGCAAAGACTGGTCAGAAAATTCCACTTGGTGGATATGCTGGAAGCAACATGTAGGCAGCCATAAAGTGTCAGAGTCACAGAAGACACATTTAGGAAATACGGTTGGCTGGAGCCAAATAGATTGCTCCATGTCACTCATTAGAATCTGGACTTGACTAGGAAAATGATGAGAAGCTCTTCAAGCTTTCTATAGAAACAAAAGTCAAGTATATTGACCAAGGAAACATAAACTGATATTCACATATTATTTGAAAAGGAAGAGGAGGAAACTGAAATGAGATAGACCAAACGGAAGGCCTTTTGACAACCTAGGTCTGAAATGATTCCAACAGGGAAAAGGAAGAAGAAAGAGAAGGAAAGGACCATAACTTCCAAACTTGGGAGACAAATAAAACCATTATTAAGAAAAAGCACTTTCTAAGATGAAGGGAAGAAAGCAGATAATTAGGTATAACGAGTTTGAATAAGGCCTTCCAAGTAAATATTCTACCTAAATCATTTCACAACTTAATCTTGGGAAAGAGACCCAACTTAGGACAGACTATGGTTTAGAACGGATAAAGACTGAATTTTTACCCTAGATTATTTCCTTTTTCTCTTTTCTTTTCTTTTTTTTTTTTTTGAGCAGAGAAAGGGTTTACTGCAGGGTCAAGCAAGGAGAACAGGTGGCTTGTGCTCTAAAGCCTGAACCCATATATTAAAAAATATAAAAACCTAAGTCAGAAACCTCTATGACACTGAAGAGAGAAACTGTACAAGTAACACAAATTACCGCTGTGTGTATGTGTGTGTGTGTGTGTGTTAGTTGTTCAGTCATGTCCAACTCTTTGTGACCCCATGGTTGCATTCCTTCTCCAGAATTACCACTGTATTTCAAGGTTGTTTTTTTTATTCTACATAACTTCCCTTGCCAATCACATATATCTTTCAAAATATGTGAGAAAGGAATTGAAATGCGAGAAAACTTTAAATTTAAATTTATGGATGCTTCAGTAATTCCCAAAATATACATACAACAATATAACAGTATATACGCAATCTCAACAATCTTTAAAATGAATAAGCTCTATAAAATTAGGGTTTTCCAGGTGACTCCGTGGTAAAGAATCCGCCTACCAATGCAGGAGACATGGCTTCGATCCCTGGGTTGAGAAGATCCCCAGGAGTAGGAAATGGCAACCCACTCCAGTATTCTTGCCCAGAGAATTTCATGGACACAGGAGCCCGGGGAGTCACAAAGAGTAGGACAAAACAGAGCACAGGTGCACATGCACACTACAGAATTTGAATATAATTTGAATATTAATTGAATACAGTATAAAAATATAAATACAAATATAATGCAGAAGACACAGGAGGAGAGGTTCAACCCCAGGGCTGCGAAGACCCCCTGGAGGAGGAAATGGGAACCCACTGCAGAATTCTTGCCTGGAAAATTTCATGGACAGAGGAGCCTGGTGGGCTACAGTCCATGGGATTATAAAGAGCTGGACATGACTGAGAAACTGAGCAAGGATACAAAGTTAGAAATCACAAAGTGAACAAAACCAAATTATTCTAAAAATGACTCTTGCCTGATGGCTTAAATTTGATATCTTAAAAATATGTAAGAAAAAAGGATATAAGCAATTTTTTTCAAAAATATTTCTCCTTCAAAATACATTTATAATGTCAAAAGTGTGTCTGCTAAACCTCTGCTTCTGACCCTGAAGCCATAATAGGGATCATATGTGTCCTCCTAACTAGAAAATCAGACAAAACATATGAAACAGACAAACTCCATTCAATAACCAGTACAGGACTGTAATCCTGAGAAAAAGACACAAATCAGGTGCCTCCAATTAATCCCTAGAGATACTCTTCAGGCCACAGCAGAAAGAAGAGGAACCCAAAAAAGAACCAAAATTCTTTCAAAGTTGAGGAGACAAAGTTAGAGATTCATGGAGGCCAGGAAAGCTTGACTGTGCAGAACCGGATACAAAAATGAGAGACACAGAGAGAATGCCAGAGGCCCATAAGGCCCTGACCCTACAGGCGCACCAGCCTACGGTGCCTGAGAGGGCTTCCAAGGCCAACAAAAGAACCTCAGAAAAGAGGAAGCCAGAGTTCCTGACACTCACAGAGGGGAGAGTAAGTCAGCTCCCACCAACCAGAGTGAGGACAACAGGAAAAGTCTCAGAAGGTAACGTCAAGAGTTGGGCCAAATCAGCCCTAGAAAGAAGGCAACTCTAGCCCTGCACTAGTGAGGTTTTAGCAATGCCACAGAAGGATCAAAACAATCTAAACTAACAACAGTGTCCCAGAATAAAGTCCTACAATATTTGAAAAAATACTACAATATCCAACTTCCAAAGATGCAAAACTCACAATGTTTAAAATAAACAAAGATGACCAGCATGCAAATAACCATAAAACTATGGCTCATAACCAGAAGAAATTACCAAACAATAAAAACAGACCTAGAGATGACAGTTGATAGAATTAGCAAACAACTCTAATGTTAACTAACAATGTTAAACTGTATGTTCAAGCAGATATAGGAAAACATGAAGAAGGAAAAAAAAGCCAAAAAAAAAAAAAACTTCTAGAGATGAAAAATATAATAATCAAAGGTAAAAACTTTGATGCAAAGGGTTTCACATTAAGTAAAAAGGAAATCTGAATAAAATATGGACTTTAGTTAAACATAACGTGTCAATATAGGTTCATTAATTGTTAAAAATGTATCATACTAATGTAGACGCTAATCAGGTATTGGGTATACTAAAATTCTCTGAACTATTTTCTCAGTTTTTCTGTCAACCTAAAACTGTTCTAAAATTAACGATTTATTTTAAAAATATCAAGCCACAGACTGGGAGAAAAATTTTATAAAACATAAAGGTAGTGGGAGGGGGATTCAGGATTGGGAGCTCGTGTACACCTGTGGTGGATTCATGTCAATGTATGGCAAAGCAAATAGAGTATTGTAAAGTAAAATAAAGAAAAAAAATAAAAAAATAAAAATAAAGGTAAAGGACTTGTATCCAGTACATAAAAAAGCATATAACACAGTAAAACAATCCGAAGTTTTTAAAGGGCAAACAGTTTCATGTACAGATTGCAAATAATACATGAAAAGATGCATAATAGCATTAGTCATTAGGGAATGCAAACTAAAACCACAAAATACCACTAAAATGGTTAAATTTAAAAGGCCAACAATAGTGAGTTTTGGCAAGAATGTAGAGGAACTGTAACCCTCATACACTGCTAGTGAGAATAAAAATAGCAAAGAGTTTGGCAGCTTCTTTAAAGTTGAGCATACATTTACCATAGATCCAGCAATTCTACTCCTATTTATCCAAGAAAAATGAAAGCATATGTCCACATAAAGACTTAAATGAAAATGTTCATATCAGCTTTAATCAGAACAGCCAAACACAGGACAACACAAATGCTCATCAACTGGTAAAGGGATGAACAAATTGTGATATACCAATACAATGAAATTCTGTTCAGCAATAAAAGGAACAAACTCCTAATACAGCCAAAAATATGGAGGAATCTCAAAAGCATTAAACTAAATGAAAGAAGCCACTCACAAAAGGCTACCTAATGTGTGATTCTATTTATACCAAATCCTAGAAAAGGCCAAACTGGGATTAAGAGGAGAAATAGTAATTGACAGGGGTAATTGCCACTGAGAGGAGGGGAATCCACTGTAGACAGAAGTTATGAGAAAACTTCATGGGCCATGAAGATGTTTTATGTCAAGACTGTATTGGTAGTTACATTGGTAGCTACTTTTGTCAAAACTCATCAAACTGTACACTTTAAAAATTGGTGAGTTTTGTTGTATGCAAATTACAATGAAACTGACAAAAATGTGTATCTATCATTCAGTATAAACTGATCACCCCATATACTAACCTTCCCTTTATAATGTACATGGTCATTTGTTGTTGATTTTCTGAGCTGAATCACTTTATACAACTAGCAATCATTATATCCAATCAGTAGCTAGAGATCTTTTTAAAATCTTGTTATTCCCCTATTCCAAAACCTACAATGTCCTGTCACACTTGAGAATAAAATCTGAAGTCTCACTTTCTGAGGTTTACAGGGACCTGCATGACCCAGGCTCTCCCCCTCTCCTCTCACTGTGCACCACACAACCACAGGACCTCCTTGCACCTCCCGGGGCACAGGAGGAACACTTGCACCTGCAGGCTTTTACATTTTGAAATGCTGAGCTTAGTGAGGAAAAGACCCTGATGCTGGGAGGGATGGGGGGCAGGAGGAGACGGGGACGACAGAGGATGAGATGGCTGGATGGCATCACCAACTCGATGGATGTGAGTCTGAGTGAACTCCGGGAGTTGATGATGGACAGGGAAGCCTGGCCTGCTGCGATTCATGGGGTCGCAGAGAGTCGGACACGACTGAACAACTGAACTGAACTGAACTGATAGCAAGGGAAGGAAGAATCAACAAATAAAGACTGCATACATGTGTGTATAGAAACATGTGCATGTACCATTTGTACACATGTATAAATAGCTGGTATCCCATGTGATAAGTACTAGAAAGAATAAAATGGGGTGCGGTACTTTCCCTTCAAACTCAAGACTCTGTTCCCCAATTTCTCTACATGGTTTTCTCCCCTATTTCATTTATGAGACATCTTCTGAGCACGTAAAGTCGCTCAGTCATGTCTTTGCAACCCCATGGACTGTAGCCTATCAGGTTCCTCAGTCCATGGAGTTTTCCAGGCAAGAGTACTGGACTGGGTTGCCATTTCCTTCTCCAGGGCATCTTCCCAACCCAGAGACTGAACCCAGGTCTCCAACATTGCTTTACTGTCTGAGCCACCAGGGAAGCCCATGCAAATCTGGGCAGGTGACTCCCTATAAATCTGGCTTAGCATTTCCCTAACCTGACCCAACAATTTTTTCTCTGATTTTTCTTTATGGCACTTTTTACTTCTTGACGTTATACATAATTGTCTAATTCTCCCCATAGAATAGAAGCCCCATAAATACAATAGTTTGTCTTTTGAGGTATTTTATCCCAATGTCAAAAGTAATACTTGGCACACAGTAGGTACTCAATAAATATTTGCAGAATGAATAGGAGTTAATTACAAACATAAATAAATAGAATAACTGATCACTGTGAACTATAATCCCTTAAGGAAGCTGATACTTACTCATTTTTGCAGGTTACTCTATAGAGAAATGCCACCAAAAAATGTCATAGAGTGTTAAGAATCCAACCTGTTCACAGTTGAAACAAGAGAAGTGAAATAACTTCAAGAAATAGAATTTCACCTCCTAAAAGATAACATTTAAAAGCAAAATATTTTTCAAGCTTACTTCTAACTTTCAAAGGAGACAAAGCTATAAAAAGCAAAATCCCTCTGACTGCTTAACCCAGCAGAGAGAGGACGAGAAGGCCAAGAGGCAAGTCAGGAGCTACTCCCCACCACGACACGGAAACTCTTTCTGAGCAATGAAACTTGGAAACACCAAGCCAAGGCAAAGACCTGCAAAGCATTACTCTTTCACTATAAACCACAACCTGTATTACCCGTTTAATGTTCTTTGCTGAAAGCATAAAATAAGAACTGTTTGCAAGACTATGGGGTACACTCTACCTCTGGGGATCTATTATAAGACCTCTATTAACAGTTTTCACAGATGCAAACAATTTAGTTTTCAAATGCTGTACAAAAACTAGACTGGAACATTATAAAATAATTTTTATAGAAAATGATTTATGTTTGTCCAATTTCCAATCTTCCTTTAAGGAGAAGTTAGACATTTACAGGAAATTACTAATATGTTAGTATTCATACCCTGTAATCCAAGGGCAAATTCAACAGCAGAATGAAACTATGTGATAATATATTGTCTTACTCAAAATTAAGTTATGCTAAGACATCAAAATCATTTTAATTACAACCTTCATTAGTAAACAGGTAGCAGCATTATTAGTCTAATGCTGATAAGAAAGAGAAAAAAGATGAAACAGCTTTTTAAACAAACTATTTCTTCAATCTTTTTAAAATTGAATAGTAAAAACGGGATGTCTACTGTGTTGTTAGTGTTTTTCAAACAAACGCTAGTAAAATTTGTACAATAAGCCTACCCTACCTGACACTATCCTAAAAATTACAAATTCCTTGGTATTTCATCATCAGTTCTCATTATTTACAGAATGAATGGAAGCCAATGAAAAATGTATTACAAAAAAATCATTTGGGGATATTTTTACTAAGCAGCCAATTAAGCTCAAATTTTCAAGACTGATTGTTGAAAGATTTCCAATTTGGATTCCTCTGTGGTGGTACAGGCTAAGATTCATTCATTCATCCAACAAATATTTATTGTTCCTTTATGTGCCAGGCAAATCTTGCTATAAAGAATCAGCTCTGTTATATAGTTCAGGCTTTGCAGGCCACACAGACAACTCTACGACAACTCAACTCTGCCTCTAGAGCATGAAAAGCAGCCAGAGAAAATATACAAACGAATGAACTTGGCAGTGTTCCAGTAAAACTTCATTAAAAACACTGAAATTTGAATTTCATACAATTTTCTGGTGTCAGGAAATATTATTCTTCTTCTGACTTCATTTCAACCATTAAAAAAAAAAAACATTCTCAGTTTTCAGACCATTCAAAAACAGGCAACAGTCCAGATTTGGCTTTCAGGTCATGGTTTATTAATCCTTGCCCTAACCCACGGTGATACGGCAGTGAGCATAACAGAAAAATATCCTTACCCAGATGGAACCTCATTCTAGCTGAGACAAACAATAAGACACTAAATAAATTAGATGGCATATAAGCAGTAAACACAATGAAGAAAAACAAAACAGGATAGGAGATAGGAAATACTTGGTGGAGCAATTACAATTTATTTTTCAAGTGTTCATTTTGATGTAATTTCAGACTGACAAACCAGCAATAGCAGTACAGTATCAAGAATATATGAAAAACTCCTATAATTTTCAATAACATTAACCAAAAAACAACCAAATTATAAAATGTGCAAAGGATTTACATAGACTTCAATAGACATTTATATGAAGATATACAAATGGTCGGCAAGCACATAAAAAGATGTTCAACATCATTATTCATAGAGAAAAAAAATCATAATCACAATGAGGTACCACTTTGTACCCATGAGGATTGTTATAATCACAAAAACAAAAACTACGGTACATTTGCTGTGGGCAGTGTAAAATGGTTCCGCTGTCATGGAAACAGTTTGGTGATTTCACAAAAAGCTAAATACAGAACTGTCATAGGACTCGATAACTTGACAAATACACACTTGCATGGGAATGTTCACAGTAACACTGTTCACTATTCACAGCCAACACCTTTTACAGCAAAAGAGTGGAAACCAATCAAATGTCCATCAGTGAATGAATGAATAAACAAATCCTGGTATATACATGAATAGTGTTGAGTAATACTGCACAAAGATGAATGATATACTGATATCATACATGCCATAATGTGGAAGAACCTTGAAAACATTATGCTAAGTGAAAGAAGATCCAAAAAGTCCCACATTATATGATTCCATTTACATTAAATATCCAGAACAGGTAAATCCAGAAGGTTAATGGAGATTGGTGGTTGCCAGAGGATGGGGAGGAGGGAATGAAGAATAACTGTTTTAATGTGTACAAAATTCCCTTTGGGGAGACAAAAATATTTCGAAACAAGACAGACGTGGTGGAAGCACAATATTATGAATGTTTTAATGCCACTGAATTATTTACTTTGAAATGACTAATTTTGTGTTCTATGAATTTCACCTCAATTAAACAAAAAAGCAGACACAAAGGATACATACTGCATGATTGCATTTCAGAAAAGGTTTTACCCTACAGTTCTCCATGAGAGAGCAGACAGAAAACCACAATTACAAAAATCTAACCAATCTAATCACATGGACCACAGCCTTCTTTAACTCAATGAAACTGTGAGCCATGCCATGTAGAGCCACCTAAGACAGACGGGTCATGGTGGAGAGGTCTGACAAAATGTGGTCCATTGGAGAAGGGAATGGCAAACCACTTCAGTATTCTTGCCTTGAGAACCCCATGAATAGCATGAAAAGTCAAAATGATAGGATAATGAAAGAGGAACTCCCCAGGTCGGTAGGTGCCCAATATGCTACTGGAGATCAGCGAAGAAATAACTCCAGAAAGAATGAGGGATGGAGCCAAAGCAAAAACACACTCCATTGCGGATGTGACTGATGATGGAAGCAAGGTCCAATGATATAAAGAGCAATACTGCATAGGAACCTGGGATGCTAGGTCCATGAATCAAGGCAAAGTGGAAGTGGTCAAACAGGAGATGCCAAGAGTGAATATTGACATTTTAGGAATCAGTGAACTAAAATGAACTGGAATGGGTGAATTTAATGCAGATGACCATTTTATTACTACCGTGGGCAAGAATCCCTTAGAAGAAATGGAGTAGCCATCATAGTCAACAAAAGGTCCAAAATGCAGTACTTGTATGCAATCTCAACAATGACAGAATGATCTCTGTTCGTTTCCAAGGCAAACCACTCAATATCATGGTAATCCAAATATATGCCCCAACCAGTAATGCTGAAGAAGCTGAAGCTGAATGGTTCTATGAAGGCCTACAAGACCTTTTAGAACTAACACCCAAAAAAAGATGTCCTTTTCAGTATAGGGAACGGGAATGCGAAAGTTGGAAGTCAAGAGACACCTGGAGTAACAGGCATATTTGGCCTTGGAGTACAGAATGAAGCAGGGCAAAGGCTAATAGAGGTTAGCCGAGAGAACGCACTAGTCATAGCAAACACCCTCTTCCAACAACACAAGAGAAGACTCTACACATGGACATCACCAGATGGTCATCACCAGAAATCAGATTGATTATATTCTTTGCAGCCAAAGATGGAGAAGCTCTATACAGTCAGCAAAAACAAGACCGGGAGCTGACTGTGGCTCAGATCATGAACTCCTTGTTACAAAACTCAGATTTAAACTGAACAAAGTAGGGAAAACCACCAGACCATTCCGATATGACCTAAATCAAATTAGTGGAAGTGAGAAATAGATTTAAGAGATTGCATCTGAAAGACAGAGTGCCTGATAAACTATGAACGGAGGTTCATGACATTGTACAGGAGACAGGGATCAAGACCATCCCCAAGAAAAAGAATGCAAAAAAGCAAAATGGCTGTCTGAGGAGGCCTTATAAATAGCTGTGTTGAAGAGAAGTGAAGCGCATAGNAAAAAAAAAAACATTCTCAGTTTTCAGACCATTCAAAAACAGGCAACAGTCCAGATTTGGCTTTCAGGTCATGGTTTATTAATCCTTGCCCTAACCCACGGTGATACGGCAGTGAGCATAACAGAAAAATATCCTTACCCAGATGGAACCTCATTCTAGCTGAGACAAACAATAAGACACTAAATAAATTAGATGGCATATAAGCAGTAAACACAATGAAGAAAAACAAAACAGGATAGGAGATAGGAAATACTTGGTGGAGCAATTACAATTTATTTTTCAAGTGTTCATTTTGATGTAATTTCAGACTGACAAACCAGCAATAGCAGTACAGTATCAAGAATATATGAAAAACTCCTATAATTTTCAATAACATTAACCAAAAAACAACCAAATTATAAAATGTGCAAAGGATTTACATAGACTTCAATAGACATTTATATGAAGATATACAAATGGTCGGCAAGCACATAAAAAGATGTTCAACATCATTATTCATAGAGAAAAAAAATCATAATCACAATGAGGTACCACTTTGTACCCATGAGGATTGTTATAATCACAAAAACAAAAACTACGGTACATTTGCTGTGGGCAGTGTAAAATGGTTCCGCTGTCATGGAAACAGTTTGGTGATTTCACAAAAAGCTAAATACAGAACTGTCATAGGACTCGATAACTTGACAAATACACACTTGCATGGGAATGTTCACAGTAACACTGTTCACTATTCACAGCCAACACCTTTTACAGCAAAAGAGTGGAAACCAATCAAATGTCCATCAGTGAATGAATGAATAAACAAATCCTGGTATATACATGAATAGTGTTGAGTAATACTGCACAAAGATGAATGATATACTGATATCATACATGCCATAATGTGGAAGAACCTTGAAAACATTATGCTAAGTGAAAGAAGATCCAAAAAGTCCCACATTATATGATTCCATTTACATTAAATATCCAGAACAGGTAAATCCAGAAGGTTAATGGAGATTGGTGGTTGCCAGAGGATGGGGAGGAGGGAATGAAGAATAACTGTTTTAATGTGTACAAAATTCCCTTTGGGGAGACAAAAATATTTCGAAACAAGACAGACGTGGTGGAAGCACAATATTATGAATGTTTTAATGCCACTGAATTATTTACTTTGAAATGACTAATTTTGTGTTCTATGAATTTCACCTCAATTAAACAAAAAAGCAGACACAAAGGATACATACTGCATGATTGCATTTCAGAAAAGGTTTTACCCTACAGTTCTCCATGAGAGAGCAGACAGAAAACCACAATTACAAAAATCTAACCAATCTAATCACATGGACCACAGCCTTCTTTAACTCAATGAAACTGTGAGCCATGCCATGTAGAGCCACCTAAGACAGACGGGTCATGGTGGAGAGGTCTGACAAAATGTGGTCCATTGGAGAAGGGAATGGCAAACCACTTCAGTATTCTTGCCTTGAGAACCCCATGAATAGCATGAAAAGTCAAAATGATAGGATAATGAAAGAGGAACTCCCCAGGTCGGTAGGTGCCCAATATGCTACTGGAGATCAGCGAAGAAATAACTCCAGAAAGAATGAGGGATGGAGCCAAAGCAAAAACACACTCCATTGCGGATGTGACTGATGATGGAAGCAAGGTCCAATGATATAAAGAGCAATACTGCATAGGAACCTGGGGTGCTAGGTCCATGAATCAAGGCAAAGTGGAAGTGGTCAAACAGGAGATGCCAAGAGTGAATATTGACATTTTAGGAATCAGTGAACTAAAATGAACTGGAATGGGTGAATTTAATGCAGATGACCATTTTATTACTACCGTGGGCAAGAATCCCTTAGAAGAAATGGAGTAGCCATCATAGTCAACAAAAGGTCCAAAATGCAGTACTTGTATGCAATCTCAACAATGACAGAATGATCTCTGTTCGTTTCCAAGGCAAACCACTCAATATCATGGTAATCCAAATATATGCCCCAACCAGTAATGCTGAAGAAGCTGAAGCTGAATGGTTCTATGAAGGCCTACAAGACCTTTTAGAACTAACACCCAAAAAAAGATGTCCTTTTCAGTATAGGGAACGGGAATGCGAAAGTTGGAAGTCAAGAGACACCTGGAGTAACAGGCATATTTGGCCTTGGAGTACAGAATGAAGCAGGGCAAAGGCTAATAGAGGTTAGCCGAGAGAACGCACTAGTCATAGCAAACACCCTCTTCCAACAACACAAGAGAAGACTCTACACATGGACATCACCAGATGGTCATCACCAGAAATCAGATTGATTATATTCTTTGCAGCCAAAGATGGAGAAGCTCTATACAGTCAGCAAAAACAAGACCGGGAGCTGACTGTGGCTCAGATCATGAACTCCTTGTTACAAAACTCAGATTTAAACTGAACAAAGTAGGGAAAACCACCAGACCATTCCGATATGACCTAAATCAAATTAGTGGAAGTGAGAAATAGATTTAAGAGATTGCATCTGAAAGACAGAGTGCCTGATAAACTATGAACGGAGGTTCATGACATTGTACAGGAGACAGGGATCAAGACCATCCCCAAGAAAAAGAATGCAAAAAAGCAAAATGGCTGTCTGAGGAGGCCTTATAAATAGCTGTGTTGAAGAGAAGTGAAGCGCATAGGAGAAAAGGAAAGATATACCAAACTGAATGCAGAGTTGCAAAGAATAGTAAGGAGAGATAAGAAAGCTTTCCCCAGCGATCAGTGCAAAGAAATAGAGGAAAATAAGAGAAATGCAAAGATTAGAGATCTCTTCAAGAAAATCAGAGATACCAAAGGAAATCATGCAAAGATGGGCTTGATAAAGGACAGAAATGGTATGGACTGAACAAAAGCAGAAGAAGAGGGGGCAAGAATATACAGAAGAACTGTACAAAAAAGATCTTCACAACCCAGATAATCATGATGAGGTGATCACTCACCTAGAGCCAGACATCCTGGAATGTGAAGTCAAGTGGGCCTTAGGAAGCATCACTATGAACAAAGTTAGTAGAGGTGATGGAATTCCACTTGCTGCTAAGTCATGTCCAACTCTGTGTGACCCTATAGAGAGCAGCCCACCAGGCTCCTCTGTCCCTGGGATTCTCCAGGCAAGAATACTGGAGTGGGTTGCCATTTCCTTCTCC
>SJYV01007782.1:165117-255205 GCA_006410875.1 Neotragus pygmaeus
AGCTGCAACTCCAGTACTTTGGCCACCTCAAGTGAAGAGCTGACTCATTGGAAAAGACCCTGATCCCGGGAAGGATTAGGGGCAGGAGGAGAAGGGGACGACAGAGGATGAGATGGCTGGATGGCATCACTGACTTGATGGACATGGATTTGGGTGGACTCCGGGAGTTGGTGATGGACCGAGAGGCCTGGTATGCTGCGATTCATGGGTTCGCAAAAAGTCAGACATAACTGAGCGATTGAACTGAACTGACTGGAAGGGGCAGAAGGGGCTTTCTGAAGGGCTGCAAATATGTTTCTTGACCTGGGTGCTGGTTCCCTGTGAAGATTCAAGGAGCTGCTCCTGTACCATAAATATGTATGTTTTTCTATATGTATATTAGACTGCAATGTCTTAAAATAAAAGATTAAGAGCAGCTTTTCTAGAAGCCGTCATCACTGTGGGCGGGGCTCCAAGGGCTCTCTCCATGTTCTTTCTTACAGCTGCATGTGAACCTACAAATTATTTCAAGATTAATTTTTTTTGTTTAATTCAGAAAAATGAACATTTCCAGAGTCCTATCCCCAAAGATTCTGACTTAGGTCATGTAAGGTGAAGGGAGAAACTGCTCTTTTTTTTTTTTAACAAGCTACCTCAAGTGAATCTGATCCAGTCAGAGCATGCCCCTCATCCTGAGAAACTCTAACCTGGATGAACTGCTTATCTTCACTTTCTCCTCGAACCCCGCATTGAAGAGGTGTGTAAAGGTATCTGTGAGCAACAGACAAGAGAACATGGAGAGAAAGAAAGTAAAACGTGAGAGGCTACAAGAGCTAACCACTCTGGGAAGTGGGAATCAACCTCTACTGGAGAGAAATGAAATGAATCAGGAAAAGATTAATAAAATGTGACAGAGTCCCTGATAAAAAGGATGTACAAAGGCTTCTGGATTATCATCACAGATGCAACCACAAATATTATGCACAAACTAGTGATTTATCTTAGTGTGCTCTCCATCCAGAAGTAGTGGAATCAAGATTGGAAGCTAACTATCCTTTAGGTTCAGAATTGGGTGCAATATGTTTGCACTTATGGTCACTTCTGGTACATTCTTCACTACGAACACTGAAAATAATATTTTACTTCAGGGACTAGAAATAAATGAAGGATTTAGCCAGGTCACAGAGTATTTTTACCTGCTTCAGCTCCAGCTCAAAGTCTTTGGAGTGATGTATTAATACTTTGGTTCTAGTTCAAACTGCTTCTATGGGAAATTTTTTGCAAGTCTTTAGCTTGAAGTTCATTTTCAAAGTAATAAGTTAATACCTTAGTCCAATTCCAATTTTAAAAAATCAAATCAAAGCTCATTCCAATCTTATTGTTGGTAGAAATCACTGTTGTAACAATTTGCAACCTGGAGCAAAAAACTTAGGCCAATTAAATCATCAGTTCATTTCCTCAGGTCTTCCAACAAGACAAAAGTTGGCATATCTGTCCAGGCCTTATTTTCAGCTGTACCTTGAGCTGAAATATAGTCTTAGTTACACAGCCTCCTATACTGAAAAAGGGGCAGCTGTCACTCTGCTTTGGCAGACTACAACCCTGAAAGAATACATGTCCCATGTGACCAGATCTCATTTTCCTTTCAAAAGAAATCAGAAATCCAGATTTTTATGAGTCTCCCAATTTTAAATGTTTGCAACAAATTCCAGTTTTAAGAACTAGTCTATGGACAATCAACATACATCTGTAAACCATCTCTTCTGGACTCTCACTTTGTAAAGGTTAATAAGGCCTTATGCCTCTCCAGATGCAAATTCAAAGTCTTCAGTTTTCCCCACAATAGAGATTTCAGGCAAAGCAGCTCTTTGACACAAATGCCAGTCCCAACAACAAATTATGATTTCATTCCCATGCCTCACTGGATATTGAAAATACTGAATATATGTACTTCTTGCTACTTACAAATGATAAACAGAGTAATTATCGTTCACTCAGTCGCATCCAACTCTTTGCGACCCCATGGACTGCAGCATGCCAGGCTTCCCTGTCCTTCACCATCTCCTAGTTTGTGCTCAAACTCATGTCCATTGAATCCGTGAAATACAGAAGTAGGCTATTTAATCTATGCTGCAGACTGACTACCCTGCACTGCACTTCACTAAGAGCTAGGTTAGAAGTCAGAAAGGCCACGTTATCTTCTGATTGTGATAATTAGAATCTGAAATGCTTTTTTGCATCTCCAAAATGAGACATAAGCTTTCTACCCAGAATCCACAAGAATGATGAGATATCATAACATTTTTCTCAAGACTATCTTGACCACCATCAGTATAGATAACTTCATCTACAACTTTACACAATGGTGAACTATCATTGCCAAAATGATGAAAAAAAACATGGTATTCTCTTTGGAATTAGTAATTTGGAGCAAAACAAACTAAAAAAACTCCAAGTGAAAGTATTAGTCATTCAGTCATGTTCGACTCTATGCGACTCCATGAACTGTAGCCCATCAGGCTCCTCAGTTCCTGGAATTCTCCAAGTAAGAATACTGGAGCAAGTTGCCATTCCCTTTTCCACAGGATCTTCCCAACACAGGGATCGAACCCAGGTCTCCTGCATTGCAGGCAGATTCTTTACCATCCGAGCCACCAGGGAAGCCCCATACAAATCAACAGACATATTTGCAAATTCATTTTCAGGTCACTGAAAATAAAACCCAGAAAAACCTATTTTGCTTCATATGTTGAAAACAAAGACATTTCTCCAGTAGTGGTGTGCCTGTTCTGAGAATTACTCTCTAAAACAGGGTCATATAAGAATATTTTCATCTAAATACAAGCCATAAACAATTAAGACATGATTTACTGAGATACATGCTACTGTTTATATTTAGGTTTTTGGCCAATTAATACTAAATACATTAATAAAGACTGGAAAGTTTAAGAATTAATGAACTCTAACCATTATGTTTCAGCAGAATTAGTCGGGAAAGCATTTTTATTAGGCCCAAACGAAGTATCTTTCATTCATTAATACAGAACCACAGGGCATACTTAGACATCAGAGGCTCAATTATCTAAAGAGAGTNCAATTAATACTAAATACATTAATAAAGACTGGAAAGTTTAAGAATTAATGAACTCTAACCATTATGTTTCAGCAGAATTAGTCGGGAAAGCATTTTTATTAGGCCCAAACGAAGTATCTTTCATTCATTAATACAGAACCACAGGGCATACTTAGACATCAGAGGCTCAATTATCTAAAGAGAGTTCCTAGGGAAACAAAAAAACTTTCCATTTTCATTCTGTAACTGTTCCTTTACAACAGAAAGTATTCTTTCCTTTTTGGCATTCTCTCTTCTCTCTCTACCTCAGGACATACTTACAGATGCACTGGCTGCTTTACAGACATGCTAAAAGTTCGTGCTGCGGTTGATCAAAGTTGGAATGCCTGAGGAAATTACTCAACTGAGACAGCCCGGAATTGTATCTAGCCAAAGAGTTACAGTGCTCCACTTTTAACATGTGTTAAAGTAATATTTTAGCCATCTTGGATGTAAGTTAAGAGAACATTTGTTTGCATCACACTCTGTGAACAGTTGAGTCAAATATACTATGTTGAATACCCAGTTTGAGTATCTGTGACAGTTCATTTTTTTAACTGCTCAATTACACACACAAAAAACACATACTTTATATTTAAAAAAAAAAAAACTAACTCACAACAGCCTATGTATTGGGAACTAAGACTTTTAAATGATCTTCTTAAAGCATCTAAGCTCTTCTAGGAAAGTCAGAATAAATGCATCAAATACTTCTTTTGTTCATTTGAGCATTTGTTGACCTGGCACACAATTTTCTGTCAAAAATAGAACCAGGTTTTTTCTCTAATTTATTCTTAAAAGTATCTTAATAAAAAAGCACTGCCCATCTGTATTCACCTTCTTTCCATTATTAATCTGCCTAATTTGCAAATAAACATAACATAATTAAGCAGAAAAATGACATCACAGTAGTTTATTTTCATGGGTTTTTTAATTGCAAGCCACCAAATTCTGGTACAAAGAGTTACTTGTCAAACATAACACAAATCTCTAAAATAAAATACTGGCTTCAACAGACCTGCACATCTGAAATAGTTTTAAACTTTGTTTTAGTTGGAGTCTTTATGATGTCCAGGAAGAGGTTAGCACACCCGGTACCTGAAATGGTCCTTTCCACATGAACTACAATAGAAAAGACAAATGGAGCTGTTTCCCTGGTAAAGCCAACTTTGGCATCTCCTTATACTTCCCTATAACCTAAACAACAATACCTTTTAACCATGTTGATGATAACATGAAAATATCGCTCAAAAAGAACCTAACAGACCACAAACCTATAATAATGTAAACCATCCTTCTGTCAAATGTGAAGTGAGGATACGGCAGACTGGAGGGGGCAAGGAAGTGCCACGAACTTGTAAGTAGGAACTGATAACTATGCTTTTCATTTAAAAGATGTCCAGCCCACTAGGAAATGTTAACATCTGCACACATTTCCAAAACAGGAAAACAAAAATAAGTTCCCCACTCGGAATTTTCTGAGAAGCCTAGTAAGTGCAGCAGTGTTGATACCCAGCATTATATGCATGTCATAAACTATCAGGAAATGTGATTACCGTGCAGGATGCTGGACCCTGAGCAGGAATGACTGCCAGTAAAAACTCCCTGGCAGTCGGAATGGCCAAAGCACTGCTCTCACCTGGGATGCCTTGGACTCCATTTTAAGCTATTTGCTCTGCTACAGTGAGGTGCAACCCTTCATTAGTGTAACAGTTAAAGTCTGCTATACATATAAAAATTAGATGGCAGGTATACACAGAGAATGAATGGGAGGAAAAAACAGAAGTAATGCTTTGTTCTGCTTTGCAGGAGGGTTTAGGACATGATCTTGATGAGACTCCTAAAAATTATATAACAAACTTCTTTCTCATGCCTTTCCAGATTCTGAATAAAGTCCCATCTTTGAGAGATAGATTAAAAACTTAAAGGCAGTCTTTCAGACTGACCTTCATGATTATCAGCCTGTGACTTTGCTGAACACAGAAAAACCTTCTTAAGCCTAGCCCTTCACTACCAAAAGCAAAAAACAATAGGTGTTAAATAATAAAATTGATGTCCCCAAATGATACAGATCCAAACACACACACATACCACACACGCACATCACACACACATACAAAATGATTCAATAATCACAGTACTATAAATGCAAGGGCCAATGAATCTAATATCTCTATTAATTTAAAGGAAGATATTGTATACTCAACCCAAAAGTCTAAATTGCTGCTCATAACCAAAACACAAATTATCACCAATTCCATTATATTACCAAATGTAGCTTTTAGTAGTTCAAAACTGAATTCTAAAATGTAGTATATTCTTAGAGAGTAATAACTCCCAGAGGAAAACAAGGACTTACACATAAAGCTCCTTGACAGTGAAGTCGCTCAGTCGTGTCCGACTCTTTGCGACCCCATAGACTGTAGCCTACCAGGCTCCTCCATCCATGGGATTTTCCAGGCAATAGTACTGGAGTGGGTTGCCATTTCCTTCTCCAGGGGATCTTCCCAACCCTGGGCTCGAACCCGGGTCTCTGCATTGTAGACAGACGCTTTACCGTCTGAGCCAGCAGGGAAGTCCACAAGCTCCTTAGACACTGCTAAGTCTGGTCTTGGACCGTATTTTCTACCACATTCAGCCAAGATGAATTCATATGATAAGGTGCACACAGCTCATCAAGAAATGGCTAGAAAAAGGTGAAACTGTTTTCATGTTCCCATCAGTAAAAAGCTCTGTAACACAACAAGCACTGTACTTAAAGTTTTGACTCAGTCGAAAACTAATACACAGTTTTGATGCTGTATAAAAATTAACCTGGAATGTAATCATTGATTCAGTTTTCTTTTTATTCTGAAAAAATTAAAAGAAGGAAAAAAAATCACTGCTTTTCCTTAATTAAGCAGATACTTTGTGCTAAAGAGCACATTTAATGTCTAGGGTCTTAGAAAAAGAACAGATGCACCTAATGTGTAAACACAAACAGTAAGTTACAAGTTGCCCCTTATTACTAAAGGCAAGAATCAGCATCAATACTCAAAAAAAGTGTTTGAGAAAGAGTGTAACTTACTTTTACTGTCCCAGGCTAACTGGGCTGTGTCTGGTGCTTCCTTGTCTGCACTTGGCCACCCACAGCCTGTCTTCTAATTAAATCAATGCTCTAGCAGCAGAACAAGCAAACAAGTTGCCTCCCATCTGTGTACAGCTCTTCAGGACACATTTGCCTTGGTCAGAAGGTGGAAATTCTTGGGAGAGGTGATTTTCTCTGCCTCTTCACAAGAAGAACATGGACACTTGGCTGGATGCAACTCCATGAAGTGTAACTGTGTGTGTACACCTCAAAAAATAAAACAAAAAATGCAGAGAAACATAAAGACTCTATAAGCAGATGGAATACACAGAAATACTGAAGCACCCCTGGAAATACTGCTAAACAGACAACAAAGTAGAGTCTTTGATGAAATAATCAATGATAACCAAGTTGAAAAAAAATAAAGGTACAAAGAGCATCTGAAGTCAAAATCCAAATTTCATGCAATGAAAACATTTTAAGTACTACAAAGCAGAGAAGGCAAAACTCCTTGCTTCACATACAGAAAAACAAGACCTCCCCCACTCCTCATTACAGACAATAAAATATATGGCCAATGGAAGAGAAAAATGAGACTTTCGGGAGTTGTGGGTCTAAAATTGGAATCTGCAGTCACACAGTTGAGGGCATTTATTGTATCTGTGAGCTAGATGCATGGAGCTATCTGTCCAGCGTGTTCAGCCCCATAGGGGAGTGAGGGGGAGCAGGAAGCAAGGAACTACTGAAATCCTCAGCTCCCTTATGTTTATGAAAAGATCATTTCTTCAAAACAAAAAATGTACAGAAGAACAGAGATGCTCACTTATTTTAAATAATTGTTGACCTCGCAGATAAACATTAATGACAGAAAAGTAGCTGCCCCTATGTTTTTGCAACAAAGACTAAATACCGAGGTGGGATAGGGAACAGGTGAAGTTAAGCTTCTAACCATAAAGAAACCCTAAAAGTGAATTTGCTACAGGCTTGGTGAGAGAAAGGGGGTTAAATCAGACCTTCCCAGTATTCCCTCCCATCCAAGATATGCCCATGCACCAGCAGCAAGCCACACGGTCTTCATGACCACAAATCAGCCCAAAGACTCACAGGCTTTTGGGGCTCTCTCTCCCTTTGAAGCACACACACAATTCCAGCTAGAAGAATAAGGCCAAAGGAAGGACGTATGGCCTAATTCTGTAGCTGCACAGAGCCCTGGCCTGTGGTCCACCAACCACAGGGAGAACACTCTGGAGATCCTTGCTTTTTAGACATGCATGCAGAGCTGGCTCTATGGCTCAGGATGTAGAGGTCAGATAAATGCATAAAGCATTATATATACTCATATAAATGTACAATAATGCAAATATCTCCTTTTTTTCCCTCACACCCCAAACTATCAGCCGTCTGGATAAGAAGTTACTTCTATAAAGGGTTTACCAAGGTTTACAAGCAAGTATTACATTGGGTTATATAGAGATCCAAAGACAATGGTCCATTTTTAGCAGACAGCTGTGCGCAATATAATCTGCTCTTTAAATGCTAAAGGATCTGGACAATCAACAAGCTTTGACCATGAAGTTATCATCTCCTCTGACCATACGAAGACATAAAGAATGAATCAACTCAACAAAAGATGGCAAGGTCCACTTAGAATAATCTAAGTTCAGCAAAACATTTTTAACACGGAGGCCTGTACAATTTACCTTTCACCATATGAAATTCAAAGGCTATACTTATCACTATTGTTAATATAGTATTCTGTGTACCAAAATAATCAGTTTTCAAAAGAAATTAACCAAAATCTCTCAAAGGATACACCCAACCAGCCAGATTCATTAGTTTCCTCACAAGACTACAAGTTAGCTCTCATCAGTTTGTCAGTCATCTTTCACCTATTATTCCTTATCAGAACTTTTAAACCTCATCTTAATACTTTCAAAAGAAATTTTTTGATGTGCAAAGAGTGCTTCAGTAAACATTTTATGAGCTCATTTTCTATCAGAATCTATGAAACACTCTTTACTTAAGCAGAGGCATCATGACTCACCCAGATCTAAATCCAATTTTCTCACAGAAAAAATTCGTATCAGAAGCTGTACATGTGAAATGTACAAATTATGTACAAATTATGGTCGAAAATTTGAAATCCACTGTTACTATCCAAACCAAAAACTATTTCAAAAGCAGGCATGAAAGCAACTGTCTTCCAAATGTACAGCCCAGACATGAAGATCAAGTTACTGCACAAAGTTATCTTCTCTGCCGGGAGGGAAATCAGAAGTGTACTACCCAATGGATAGGGGTCACTTTCCCATCAGTTACAAAAAGAATCTCTAAAAAACAATGAATAATGAAACAATGGGACCAAATCACTTTAACAATAAATTATTAAAATATGATCTGTAACACTGACCTTTCCATTTTCTTCACCACAATGTGAAGACAAGAAAAATGCACACTGGCATCCACATCTCATCTTCACCCTCACACTACAGAACACCTCTCATATGAGGTGTTCCCTTCCAAAACCCAGAAGGGAGAAGCTAGTCAGTTTCATAGACAAGAACTTACACACTCACCACCCTAGCCTTCTGGTGCTTTGCAGCTGTCTGTCTTGGTGGGTGAGAAAAATGAAACCACACAAGGGAATAAGATTCCAAGAAAAGCTCAAAAATAATTTGTTGAGGTGGCCTGTATAAATTACAGAGATCACCAAAACCCAACTTTTTTATTATAAATTTTATTTCACATTGTCTCTTTCCCCTCAGTGGCATCAAGTTGAGGTCAATGTACTTTTCACTATTTAGGTAAGTGCAAATTTTCATATTTTTAAAAATATGAGGCAAGACATCCCTTCTGGCCAATAAGGACCATTAAACCCATTAAACCATTTCAATCCACAGTTAGCAAAGTCCTCAAGGAACTCAAACCCAGTGTAGCTACCTGCCTAAGTAATAATGTAACAAGCAAGTTTTAAAAGTATGGCTTTCTTGAAATCATAAAGTATATCCCAAAGTCAAAAGACAAAGGTATGATGATTGCCCATATTTATTTGATAAAGACAAAACTCAGCTCTGCTAAATAGATTTTCCAAAAGTAAGGATAAGTGGTTACTCTCAAATTAAACATAACAGTATAAGTGAGATTCTGGAACTTTTTAGTTGACTGAAAGGACTTAATATTGTTACTCTTATTTTTTCTAAGTACAGAAAATATAAGAATCCAGTTTTTATATATCCTTCCACTGATTCAAACTATTAGAATATGTCTTCAGTTAAACTCTTTATTTGAAGACCACCCTGTTCAAAGATGATGAATCACAATTATGCAAGGTGACAGCAATGGCAGGAGGTCGTATATGCATGACTTCCAACATAATTCTTAAGATTCAGGAAAATTCTTCCAGTTAGTGGAGCCTTAACCTTTAAACTACTAACATATATTTCAATCAAAGATTCCACATAAAAAAGAATTTTTTAAGATAATTCATTGAAATTCTTCCCCAAACTTAATAATTAAAGGGAGGAAAATACACTGAACTCATTCAGGCCACAGTCCAATCAAAATAATAGAACACATTTGTTTTTTAAAAAATCTTCATATCCACACTCTTAAAAACCACAGGTCATCATTCAAAACTATAAAGCTCATTCACATGTAACTCATTCCAAAATGTATTTTAAATCATTTTTAAGTATACATAAGTAAACTCTTTTAAAGTAGGATTGACTCATCATGGGGAAAAAAATGTAACGAAATATTCAGCATAAGTAGGACTTGAGAAAATTAAAGTTATTCTAAGATGAAAAAGGAAAACTTAATTTTACTCAATTTTGTATTCATAGTTGCCCTTAAGGTATACACCCAGCTATGCATTAATCTCTCCCCAGACCCACACTGGCTCCATGTACCTGTAACCTCAGGACATTGTCTTCTACACAAAGAAGTCATTTGCAATTAATAACTGAATTAAGTTAGATGAAGCTTTCTTTGTGTATGTGTTTTGAGTAAAGGTAAGATTTGGTGGTAACCACATCAACCTGCTTCCTGGTATCACTTTTCCCCTTTTATCCACAACATATAATTAACTTTCCACAAATATTCACTTCACATATATCCTCACAATAGTCATTATTGATAACAGTTATGAGTAGCTTACCACATGCGTCATACTGTTCTAAGTGATTATCATACATTAAGTCAGTTAACCTCCACAACTCTGTAAAGTAGAAACTATCATCCTCATATCATAAGTGTTAAACTGAGCCAAGGAGAGGCTGGGAGGTACCCAGCGCTTTGTGGCTACCATGTGGTACAGAGCTAGTGTAGGATCAATCAGTCTCAACAGAAAGGGACCACATACCCCCAGTCAGATGCCTCAGGCACCAAACTACATGCCCACCATCTATATTCCCCTTCCTCGACCACATACCCTAGGACCAAGTTCAAAGTGTTAGCAAGAGAGTGTACAATCCACAGAGCATGATCCAAAGCTCAACTCTGCAATGAATCAGGGAAACAAGGCTGGCACTTTTGGTAAACTCTGGGCAATCTTCACAGGTAAAAAGCAAGGTCTGGCATATCAGAGTAGGTGCCCTGCTAGCAGGAACCTAATGCAGTCAACTGGAGACAGTCTTCTCTATCACCTCCTCCCTCAAACTCTTTGTTTTATCCCTAAGTCTTATTTGATTCCCCTAGCAATCTTCTCAAGCAAAAAGCTATTCACTCACTGCCCTCTAAACTGACTTACACTAATCTACCTTCTAAAAAATTGAGAAAAATAAGTCAGGCTTCTGAAGCCCTCAATATCTCCTGGACAAACTTTTCCTCAGGGTCTAGATTAAGAGAATTGAGAGACCCTCACACTGAAGTAGCAAGGATTACAGCAAACTTGAGAACCTCTTCACTGAATTCCTCAAAGCCCACAGTTAACTGGAGACCAACCTAACAATCACACTGGACAAAACACACCTAACAGAGCACAGCTTCAGTGTATATATATACTCCACTGATACATTTGTGAGGAAACTTCTCCTTAAACGTGGGACACTTCTGACAGTTGGAATTTTTTGTTTTCTAAACAACAGAATATATATTACTTTGAGAAGGTGTGAACTTCAAGAATTTTTCTTCTGAAAATATTAAGGAAATTCAGGCATCAAGCCACCAGTAACTTGTATTTATGAATGTCGCAAAACCAGGGGAAAAACTGAAATTTAACCAACTTCTTTATATTATTCAGAGAAGTCTCCAGTAAGACAACCTAACAGGATCACTGACTGCTTCTTCATTCTTCATTGTTAATACTGTTGGGAAACACTACTCATGTCATTGATGGCTGACTAAACAACAGTTTCATGTCATTTAATAATAACAAACACAAACTCACAACTACTTTAAATGAAGCAAATAGAGAAAAGAAATACCTCAAGCTCCACCAGAGCTGCAGTCACTGCATCTGTGGCGAGAGCACCAGCCTGTAGCTTTTCAATTGCCTGTGAAAACAAGGGGCAAGGTTACTCACTGTGAAACCACAGCTTCTCAAGCACACCCAGAGACTCTGCAGAGGCGTAACGAGTGTAAGAGACGTTTAGAGTTAACAAAAATTGATCCTCCAGTTCCATTCCATACTTCAAGAAATAAACTACTTAGATTTAAAGTAAGCAATTATTCAGGATAACTTACAATATACCTAAACACAAAGTGCGAGGGATTTAGTAAGTGAAAGGGCTTCATTCATCACAGGGCAATTCAGATAGCCTAAGAAATTATATGAATTCCATTTTGAAATCTGAATTCATATTTTATATAGACTAAGCTAATAATTTCTTATTCCACCGTTACTACCCTCCCTGTATGGGTTAGGTGCTCAGCTGTGGCCAACCGTTTGCAACCCCATCAACTGAGGCCCACCAGGCTCCTCTGTCCATGGAATTCTGCAGGCAAGAATACTGGAGTGGGTAGCTATTCCCTTCTCCAGGGGAACTTCCTGACCCAAGATCAAACCCAGGACTCCCACACTGCAGACAGACTCTTTCCTGTCTGAGCTGCCAGGGAAGTCCCTGCTACTCTCTCTACTCCAGCTATAAAAAACAGTGACTCAGTCACAGAGGCATTTCAGAATTCTCAGATGGAAGCATACTTTTGACAACAGCATTTGTGATTCTATAAGGTATTTTACACTGAGATTAAACAGTTCAGTTCAGTTCAGTCGTTCAGTCGTGTCTGACTCTCTGCAACCCCATGAATGGCAGCACGCCAGGCCTCCCTGTTCATCACCATCTCCTAGAGTTCACTCAAACTCACATCCATCGAGTCAGTGATGCCATCCAGCCATCTCATCCTCGGTCATCCCCTNGAGAGTCCCTTGGACTGCAAGGAGATCCAACCAGTCTATTCTAAAGTATATCAGCCCTGGGTGTTCTTTGGAAGTTCAGTTCAGTTCAGTCGCTCAGTCATGTCCGACTCTTTGCAACCCCATGAATTGCAGCACGCCAGCCCTCCCTGTTCAGCACCATCTCTCGGAGTTCACTCAGACTCATGTCCATCGAGTCCATGATGCCATCCAGCCATCTCATCCCCGGTCATCCCCTTCTCCTCCTGCCCCCAATCCCTCCCAGCATCAGAGTCTTTTCCAATGAGTCAACTCTTCGCATGAGGTGGCCAAAGTACTGGAGTTTCAGCTTTAGCATCATTCCTTCCAAAGAAATCCCAGGGTTGATCTCCTTCAGAATGGACTGGTTGGATCTCCTTGCAGTCCAACCTAGACAGCATATTAAAAAACAGAGACGTTACTTTGCCAACAACGGTCTGTCTAGTCAAAGCGATGTTTTCTCCAGTAGTAAGGTATGGATGTGAGAGTTGGACTGTAAAGAAGACTGAGCACTGAAAAATTGATGCTTTTGAACTGTGGTGTTGGAGAAGACTCTTGAGAGTCTCTTGGCCTGCAAGGAGATCAAACCCGTCAATCTTAAATGAAATCAGTCCAGAATATTCATCGAAAAGACTGTTGTTGAAGCTGAAAGTCCAATACTTTGGCCACCTGATGTGAAGAACCTTCTCATTGGAAAAGACCCTGATGCTGGGAAAGATTGAAGGCACGAGGAGAAAAGGACCACAGAGGATGAGATGGTTGGATGGCATCACTGACTCAATGGACATGATTTTGAGTAAGGTTTGTGTGTTGGTGATGGACAGGGAAGCCTGTTGTGCTGCAGTCCATGGGGTCACAAAGAGTCCGACATGACTGAGTGACTGAATTGAATGTATGCATACATATATATGTATCCTTTTGATAATTGAGTAACTGAGAAATCTAAATAAAGCATGTTTCCATACTTTATATGTGTTTTTTTTTAATTAATTAATTTATTTATTTTTAAATTTAACTTTACAATACTCTATTGGGTTTGCCATACATCGACATGAATCCTTGTAGGTTTTTTCTTTATGCATATACCGACATTGGGCAAAGGCTCTTTTTAAAATTTTATACTATAGAATTTTTGCAACAATTAAGGACAGAAACCTGCTTTGCACAATGTCTGGTGTATGATATGTGCCCAGTTAACGGTAAACTAAAACCAATAATCAAATATTAAGGTAAATCATTTTCTAGCAAACTGTTCCTCTAATGGCATTCAGCATTATTCAGACTAATTTATCCATTGAAAATAACTGTAGATGCTGGATTAAAATATCTTTACAAATATTACTGATGAATAAGACTGATAAAATAATAAGAAATCATCAGCCAAAATATAACAGAAGCAAGAATTCACTCTTAACTATACACAGAGCCTGAGCTCATATGCCAATCTTGCAGTAATTAAGCTTTTGAGAATCTAATAGGGCAAGGGAGATTGAAGTATAAACATAAAGCCTTGTAAGCTTACTAAGCCAAGTGCAAATTCTCTAAATTAAGGTTGCACTCCTAGGGTAAACTTGAACCAGAAGTAAATATACCCTATCCCAAGCCTCAGAAACTTAAAGACAAATACAGACTTCTATATGATTTAACACCCAAAGGACACATTCTAGGAGAACCAAGGGAAATCAGATATTTAATCTGGTCAAGGAGGTGTCTAAATCATCATTGTGCCTGCTGGAACGAACTATCAGACACAGATTGTTAAAAAAAATAATTGTTATGATGTTAAAAAGACAAACCTTAGCCATATCTGCAGAGAACAAGAATTAGATGATTTGAAAAATATTCAAATAAAACTTGTATTTTTAAAAAATATATGACCAAATCAAAACTCAATGATTAATTTTGACAGCAGACTGAAATTTCCCTGGATATTAAGTGATTAAGAATCTGTGCTTCTTCTGCAAGGGGCACGGGTTCAATCCCTGGTCAGGGAACTAAGATCCTGCATTCTGTGCAGGGCAGCCAAAAAAAAAAGTATTTTAGCAGACTAAACAAATATTTGACATTAGGTCAAAATAAATCATCTAGATAGAGCATTCAAACTCAAAACAATAAAAGTATGGGATAGCAGTAATGAAAAATTTCAGGATAGAATGAAGTCTATATTGTTTAATGAGAGCTATAGGCAAAAAAGACAGGGGACAGAAACAATATTTGAAAAGATAATAACTAAGGATTTTCCGAAAATATTATATTATAAAAAGGCATAACAACTCGCAGCCAGCTGAACGACCATAAATCATCAGCATCTACTTTGGAAATTCAGGTATCTTTTTCCTTAAAGTTCTGTATTGATCTTTCCACTTGGCCTGGGCCATTTCTCAAGATGCAGTAAAACACGTTTGTAATGGTGCAAATTCTGCTTTGGCTTCTGAGGAGGAAGTATAGCACAATTCTATTACTCATCAGAATTCTAGCCAATTATTTGAAGTTAACCTGAATGCCTTCAATGACCCAACTCTTGGTAAGCTATAGTAAGAGATAGATTTTATACCATCTTTTCTGATTGGATGACTCTGCTGTAGAGAATTGGAGAAGGAAATGGCAACCCACTCCAGTATTCTTGCCCTGAAAATCCCCTGGGCAGAGGAGCCTGGCAGGCTACAGTCCATGGGGTCACGAGAGTCAGACACGACTTTAACAACTAAACCACCACCACTGTAAAGAATAATGGCCATAGTGGGTACACAAATTATGAATCTATTATCCTTCTAGGAATTTTCCCCAAGTAGACAAACAAAATCATATTCCCTATAGATTTTCCCAGCCAACTGAGGGATAATTGATCTACCTGGGGGAATTTCTTAGATATTTGAGGTCATCTCTAAGGTGGAAACAGTTGTGTTTAGGGAAGAAAGGTGATTAATGACTGGCTTTCCCAAAAGAAATATGATTCAAAATGTGCATATGGTACTCTGTGAAGAACATGTTTATTTTGTTGGGATTTAATCAACTGCAGGTTACAGGTTGATAGTACGGTCAACATAGTCTCCCAGCCAAATGGTAAACTTTGCAATAACCAGTTACTCAGTTTGTGTAACTGAACCTAGTTCTTGTATTTGGAGGGACTGCCTGAGGGCATTGAGTGCAATCTGTCCTCATTATCTAAGACAGATACTAGGTATTATCCATGTGTCATATTTCAGTATCTGTAACTAATTTTTCTCCAATAAATTGCTCACAGCTAAAATTTTAACAAAAAAGGGTCAGATGGAAGAAAACATCATTTTCATAAAGCATAATTGGAAGTAATTTTGAGTCCATTTGCCTTCTTTTGACCATATTTTCATATGAAGAGTGTGTCAACCAGGCTGGTCTGAGGTTGGTGATAATAGAAAAATGTATCATCTCCAGGAAAGAAATGGGTGGGATAGAATCACTCATGTGTCTCTAACTGAGATGGGATGGTCACTTTCTGAAAAGAGCTGGATTCAATGACCAAGTTACTCTAATGAGGTAAATTAATAAGAGGTGAAGTAGAAATCTGTTTAAACTAATTGGTAAGGAAACTATTCCAAGACTTAACAGTAGCAGATGCCTGGAGATAATGGGAAGCATGGAATTTCCATCAAATAGGTTGACTATAAGCTCATTGTTGAATGACTTTTCCAATAAATTGCATACTATTTCTAGAATGCAAGTGGTCTGAAAACCCCAAAGGAGAAAAGAAAAATAAATCTTAAAGCCAAAGAATTAAAAAAAATTATTTAGAAGTACCGGCTACATTGACTTCTCTACAGTAGAAGAAGAAAAGAGAATGGAACAATATATTGAGTATATTGAAAGAAAATCATTCCTAAGTTGGACATTTGTACTACACACAATTATCTTTTAAGAGGAGAGACATTTATCACTGGTTGATTAATACTAACGGGGAGAAAAGGAAAATGATCCAAGATGTGGCATTGGTGACTGAAAGTGAAGTGTAAGAGTAATGAAGAGGCAGAGATTTATATATGATTGACGTTAAGCAGGTATAAATTCAAATTAGAATTTTATAGCTTTAGGATGTTAAATGCAATTCCTGTGATAAAAACTGTTAAGATTCCTTTTCATATATGTTGATGTGCTAATGATTTAACAATACTGACAAGCCCAACGTGTATGCACTAACAGTAGAAACTTAAATTGGTAATGTTTTGGCTTTATACAGGAATGGTGAACATGTGAATTCCCCCAAACCAAGCTATGCCGCTCATAATAAAGAAATGCAGCCCACTCCAGTATTATTGCCTGGAAATTCCCATAGACAGAGCAGTCTGATGGGCTACATTCCGTGGAGTAGCAAGATGTTTGACACGATTTAACGACTAAACACCAGCAGAGCAGCATAATAAAGTTAGCAGAATTTAGAGTACCAGGATGTATGTACAAGAATAAATAGAGGAAGATTATCAAATAGGGAAAATTTTGTAAATAGAATGAATATATAAGTTGTTATTAATTCATAAATATCAAGATCACTAAAAACAAAGCAAGAATGCATTTCAGTGAAAATAAACTCATTACATAAAACAATTGAAAGAGTTTTAAAAACATATTGTCAGTTGAAAGGACAAAGAAAAATGACTGCCTGGAGTATGGAATCTATATGTAAAATGTTCAGTAATAGGCAATATTAAACTCTAAAGTTTTAAGGATAATACACAGGAAAACCATAGAGGCAAGTAAGAAAACGAGTATCGCAAGAATCAATGTAATGGTAACTTCTAAGAGTAGCTAAGTTCGTGCTTGGAAAAAGTCATGAGGTGAAGGAAGAGGACTGTGAGTTGCTATTGATTTTTTTTTCTTGACTCAGGGTGGTGTTTATTATTTATTCATTAAACAGTATAATTCATTTTTTTTATTATGTGTACCAAATGTTATTAAATATGATCCAAGTAAATATTTTCTTTCCATTACTCTTCCTATTCTCTTTAATTACTGATACATCTCAAATAAGTAAATGTGTCATTACATTCAGGGTCTTTAATAGTGCTTTACCTATAATTTTGAAAGATTATCACAACATGAAATTTTTACAGTACCTTAAGAGAGCACTGAAACCAAATTTTTTCAGTGAAAATTTTGTGTATAAAATAACCCCCAATGGCAGAAAGAAGCAGCATGATCTAAATTCCCAAGTAGTCATGAAAATAGTGACTTTGAGACATATGTCTGTAATATTTTAAGAACTGAGAAAAATAGAGATTTGAATACATATGTACACAAGTGATACTGTTAAAAATTGTGCATATAAAGGTAAAACATATTCTAAATTAGCAAAAAAAAAGCCTATAAACACAAATTCATTTTAGGTTTATATTTCAGGAGTAGTTTGAGAAAATATATATATAATTATTTTTTATAAATATGATCAACTGGTTATTCATAATTCTACTTGTAGTATATAATGGAATACCCTTAAAGCTGAACATATGGGTTTTTCTCAGCTTAGAGACCACGGTATTTTTCTATTTAGTTTGCAAAAGCTTATTGCAATTAAAAAAAAGCATATGCAAAAAAATTTTTTTGGTAAACCTTTTAAGTATTTCTTTAGCACCCATTACCATGATATTTTTTATAAACCACTTAAACATTTCTTTAGCATTCATTACCAAAATAGTTTTATAAACAGCCATGTATATAAATATATAATATGTGCGTGCTCATGTGATCAGTTGTATCCTATTCTTTTTGATCACATGGACTGTAGCATGCCAGCCTCCTCTGTCCATTGAATATTCCAGGCAAGAATACTGGAGTCTGTTGCTATTTCCTACTCAAGGGGATCTTCCCGATTCAAAGGGTGAACCAGTGTCTCTTGAGTCTCCTGAATTGGCGGGCAGATTCTCTACCACTGAGCCACTTGGGAAGCCCGTATATATGCATACATGCATATCAAATTATTCCTATATTATAAATGATGAAATTGATTTGATAAATTATCCAGTCACTGATTATGATCCTAAAACTAGTACATGCAATCTTACAATAAAGTCTCAGATGGATTGTTATAAATTTAGACATGATCAAGAAGTACTTCTTTGATATAAGGGCTGACTGTTTTCTAAAAGTGAGTACGTTAACAAGTCAACTTATTTTCCCAGATAAATGATATACTGCCTTAAATAATATATGATGCTTTAAATAATAATATAACTTATGAAATAAGTTAGCAAGCAGGATTTATTTTCAAGGGGGGAGAAAGGAATTGGAACAGCTCTACACAGCAGATATTGGCTAAAGAGGCATTGCCTAAGGCCATTGAACTTGAAAAAATGAAGCAAATGTGTAGAAGTTCCCCACACTCAGTATGGTATGAGGATGAAGGCTGGATTTGCAGCTTACCACAGGATGCCAACAAACATCTGAAATAGGACTAGTTTGCCTTGATATAACTGTTGTTCCTCAAAAAATTCTCAGCCCCTTTGCAAAGAGAACAGATCATGATTCTTGGTTATTTTTTCCCCCTGATCTTTGCTAGCTCTCAGACTTAGAGTATAGGAAGGTGTCAGTTCACTGAAACACTACCATGAACGTTTACATCATCTTTCCTTATACTGTCTTCTTCCAATATATTTTCAGGCCATCATTCACTGTTTCCAAAATCATCTGTATAACACAAGTTAGTTAAATTTTATCTCTTTAAATAGCTCAGTGTTTTCAATTTCTTATAAGAATAGTCCTACAGAAATCTACAATAAAACTTTTATCCACCAGTACATTCTCTCCTTGTTTTGATCTACAACCCTGCATCAAGACAAAACCTAGTCCCAATGTCCTAGCCTATTAGCTACGATAAACCCAAAACCACACAATGTACACTGGATTTCTGTTTAGAATGTACTTTCTGAACTTTCTTTAGGCTATCTACTTTGGAGAATTGGTAATGAAATATTTTACCTTGCTGAATAACTGAAATTCTTTGTTGCTTGTTCATTTTTCTGCTATTCTTCCTGGTGACCAACCCAAATGGCCATTATCTATTGTGAAAGGAAAAAAACAAGCCAAATCATTAGGTCAGGTTGAAAAGCAGAGACGTTACTTTGCCAACAAAGGTCCGTCTAGTAAAGGCTATGGTTTTTCCAGTGGTCATGTATGGATGTGAGAGTTGGACTGTGAAGAAAGCTGAGCACTAAAGAATTGATGCTTTTGAATCATGGTGTTGGAGAAGACTCTTGAGAGTCCCTTGTACTGCAAGGAGATCCAACCAGTTCATTCTAAAGGAGATCAGCCCTGGGATTTCTTTGGAGGGAATGAAGCTAAAGCTGAAACTCCAGTACTTTGGCCACATCATGCAAAGAGTTGACTCATTGGAAAAGCCTCTGATGCTGGGAGGGATTGAGGGCAGGAGGAGAAGGGGACGACAGAGGATGAGATGGCTGGATGGCATCACGGATTCGATGGATGTGGGTTTGAGTGAACTCCGGGAGCTGGTGATGGACAGGGAGGCCTGGCGTGCTGAGATTCATGGGGTCACACAGAGTCGGACATGACTGAGTGACTGAACTGAACTGATACTAAATATTGCTAAATGAGATCAACTTTGTTATGAATGTGAAGGAGGTAGGCAAGATGCTTAAATATATTGTATGACAGAGAGAAGGAGCTAAGTCAAAATTTAGTTTTGTTCTAAGTCCAATATTGAAATTCTCAATATTTGTGAAAATTAAAGTATCATTAATGATAGGACAGGAGGGCAGAGCAGCAAAGCTGTGGTTGCAATTTATCAGCTATTGAATTTAGGTCATCTTGAATTTAGCAAAATTTTGATGGGAAGGAATAGTTGGAGACAAGTTTTTCAGGGGTCATAGTGAAATTGTTTTAGTCTTTTAGAGACTTTTACAGTTATTCTTTACCAGCATTTGCCTCAGTGGAAACATTTTTATGCTGAATATCAGAGTCCAGTTTCTTACCTCTAACTAGGTATCCAAGTCTGAAGAACAAGTGAAGTCCATGAGCATAAGAAAGGTTAGAGTTTCAAGTGTAATTTTCTTTTTTCTCTAGTGAATTCACTCATCAGATATGGCTAGTTCTCAGATAAAAACACTCATAGTTCTGGATAAGATACAATACAGAATTGCAGTGCTAAGGAATACAAGAAGTAGACCATCATTACACGTTGAAGTGCTTCCTTTAGAAATACTAATTTTTCTTAATGCCCACAAAAAAAAAAAAAAAAAATCTGAAACCCCAAGTTCCCCAGTTTAGAAAAGCCCCAGTGGCCAGATTTCCAAGGTTTCATTCTCTCTCTTTAGTTCTTTATTCTATCTGTCAAATGTCAAATGCCAAGCATTTAGCAACTAAATAAAGTTTTATGATAAAGGGAAAAAAATCTTAAAAATTTTCATCCCTGATGCTTATTAAATTTTATAATTTTAAACCACAACAGATGGTTTAAAGATGGTTATTTTTTTAGCTTTTTAAAAAATATGTTTATTTTTAATTGAAGGGTAATAGCTTTACAAAATTTTGTTGTTTTCTGGCAAACCTCAACATGAATCAGCCATAGGTATACATATATCCTCTCCCTTTTGAACTTCCTTCCTGTCTCCCTCCCCATCCCACCCACTATGTTGATACAGAGCCCCTGCTGTCTCTTATACACATCTAGATGTNTCAGGAAGATCCCCTGAAGAAGGAAATGTCAACTCACTCCAGTATTCATGCCTGGGAGATCCCATGGACAGAGGAGCCTGGCAGGCTACGGTCCATGGATTCACAAGAGTCAGACACGACCTAGCAACTAAACAACCGCATTCACGGGTGCTGGGCATTATGTCAGCAACACGCTCTGAAGTAGCTCAGAGAGAAGAGCCACGTTTTGCACAGTACTTGCAGCTTTCTGATATAATTGAGGTTGTTTCCAGAAAACCATGCAAGAAGCTACAGCAGTGATGAGAGCAAAAGGCTCAGGTCTCCTTCAGCCAGAATGGTCTGGCCGTGCTCTCAGTGGGCTCAGTCAGCTTAAAGACACCGCATGAGTCAGCCCCACGCCACCAGGTGAGGTCATCACAGTCGTGCCTGCCATTTCAAGCATCCTGAGTGCAAGAGTGGCTTGAGGGGAGATCGGTGGGGATGCTGTGTCCTCCCGGAGCCCTGCGTTGATTCTGGGAAGGATCCAGGCCTCTGGGAAGTCAGAAGTCTCTATCACTGATGTGAGCACTGGGTCTTTGGGCAGGTGAGCAGAATCTGGCTTCCAGTGCTGGAGATGGTCCTCATGGATGGTTCTCTCTAGGGCTCTATCCTCCAAGGCTTTGCCTCTCTCCTCCTCCTCCTTCTCCTGTGGAAGGCTGGCTAGAGGAATGTCTATGCCAGAGCACGTCCTGGAAAGCACATGTAGGTAGGTCTCAGGAGTCTAACCGGCTTGCCAAGGATGAGAAGCCTCCTTCAGCGTAGACTGGTGCTCTCACCGTGTACCGCAGTGAAAACAGGGTGAGGACTAACTGATTCACCCCTGGGACAGGGTGACCAGGTGGCAGGGGTCTGACAACCACATCATGAGAGGAGAAATACCAGAAGAGAGGGAACATGTGTCTTCAAATGTTTGAAGGGGTGGCCCATTGGGGAGACTGGATTTATGTCTTTGTGGCTCCAGCTTAGTACCTGGAACCAGTGGTGGCGGATGAAAGGAGTGGGGTGTTCAGCTCCACTTGAGGAAGGTACTTTCTAATACGGGATCTATCCAACATGGCTTGGGGCCCCTGGGTGGACCGGGACGCAGGAGTGGGCAAGCAGACCCTGATGCAGACCTTGTCAAAGCTAGGATAAACTCAGGAAAGACCAGATTACCCTACACTTCTCTGACCAGGAAAGGAGNTTGGTGATGGACAGGGAGGCCTGACGTGCTGCAATTCATGGGGTTGCAAAGAGTCGGACATGACTGAGCAAATGAACTATAGGCAGTGTCAAGGGCAGAGTGCCTTTAATTTCCTCCCTGTCGAACTTTGGAAAGTCCTTGTCAGAATTCTTAAGAGTAACTTCAGAAAACTAGGTAGTTTTATTTAAAACTTAAAATGGACAGGCGTTACACCCTATCCACAACCGCCAGTATCACCTCTCCTGCTCTAACTTCTCCTTTCTTTCACCCCTGGAATGTAGCTCAGAGTGTCTGAAACATCAAGAATGGTATATTCACCACTGCCTATCCTAATCACTCAGCAACTTCAAGAGAAAGGCTCTGAAATTTATTTCCCTAAAAAGATTAATACTTGCTTAGTGAGGGATCTGAGAAGAAACTAGAAAAAAAACAAGAAAAGGCCTTTCATCAAAGTTCTTTAACTTGCTCTGAACCTCCCCCTCAGACCCTACTCCTAGTCCCTTTCTGGGCCCCAGAGAGGTCCAACACAGGCAAGGTTAAAGAACTACATCTCTAATCTTCAGGCCTCCTCCTGTGAGGCTGCATACTACAACACAAACTTAACCCATCTTTTCTCAATGCAGACCAAGAATGGGCCCAAGAAGCTATAGTAAATGGACTTGAGGGAGTAGAAAAGAAGTCCAAACAACAAGAATCCATAATATATGCAAATTCTAGTCCCATTTCTCAAAAGAACTAAAACTTCACAGAACCTGCGCCAATGTTTATGAGGACTCTTCGTGGTTCTCTAATAAATGCCGTCTTAGATCTCAGACCCCAACCTTGCAGCAGGATTTCCCACATGGGATACTGCAGCCAAATAGATAACTTTAGTGTGTGGACAGCAGCACTAATGAACTTCCCTGACAGCTCAGTGGTAAAGAATCTGCCTGCCAATGCAAGAGATGCAAGAGACATGGGTTCAGTCCCTGGGTTGGGAAGATCCGCTGGAGGAGGAAATGGCAACCCACTCCAGTATTCTTGCCTGGAAAATTCCATGGACAGAGGAGCCTGGTGGGCTACAGTTCATAGGGTCACAAAGAGACAAAACTGAGTGATGAGCACAAACATGAAAAGTACAGGTAGTATACAGATCTANACCCACTCCAGTATTCTTGCCTGGAAAATTCCATGGACAGAGGAGCCTGGTGGGCTACAGTTCATAGGGTCACAAAGAGACAAAACTGAGTGATGAGCACAAACATGAAAAGTACAGGTAGTATACAGATCTAGGGAAAAAGCAAGAATCTACTACTATTCAAATGACTAAAATTTGGGCAAGTCTCCTTTAATATGAAAAAAAAAAAAGCAAAAGTTTTAAAATCTCTACACTGGAATTGAAATTTTGTCCCTTAAATGTGGAAGGTATATAATGCTGCATAATCAATTGTTCTATTTGACCTTCTAAGAATTTAGAAGGGGAAAGTCATCCTTAATCCACAAAATTTCCTGCCATAACCCAGACTTCCTCCTATTACAGCTGGTCCCGGCACCAGCTATAGGAGTCACTGCCACCAGGTATGTGTCTGAGACAGGAGGAAGTCTGCAATGACTGCCACAGAAGGCAACCTTTCCAAGTCATCAAATGTTCCACGTTGTTACCGCTTACATATCTCAGGGCTTTCTTGCACATTTTTCACATACTTGTTATGAATAAAATAACTCACTGGGTCCTATGAAAGATGCACCACCAGCATGGTACAGTAGAAGGAACACTGGCTTGGGAATTTCCATTGTTTCTATAAATTTACCTCATTTCTTTGAAAAGTCATTTGAAAGAAAAGAAAATTGAACCTTTTGTTTGTTCACTGTTTGATTTGCCTGGATTCAATTCTGTAAGACTTCCCAACTTGTCTATTCAGTTTAGCTATAGCCAAAGGTTAATGATCAGGCAGAATGCCAGTCTGACAAAAAGAAACAATGCCACTCACCCCACATCAAAGAAAAAGGGAGAGAAAAAAAGACCAGGGCAGAGCTGCGCTGCTTGGAAACCCTCGCTGTATCAATGATGGGGACTCAGGGTTTAAACTTCACTGTGTCTGTCTTCAAGATCCTCTGAAGCAGAAATCAGAGGCTGACGGAGTGCCAAAAGCACTAGACTGGGACTTGTGGGCTCACTTAATGGTTTCTCAGCCTGGCACTACCGATTAGCTGTGTGCCTGAAGCCACTTAACCACTCTGCTTTTAAGGTTCCTCATTTATAATATTAAGAAGGCAAAAACTACTTTAAGACTGTATAAATTACTCTAAGATGGACAAAGTCAAATATGGGTGAGTAAAATTTTTTTCAGCAACTTTATTTTTAAAAACACAAATGAGAGTTTAAACAATTATTTTGTCTGGTTTTAACAACATCTAAATATATCTACTATATGGAGTAAAGGGTTTCCCAAGTGGCACTAGTGGTAACAGAATCTATTTGCCAATGCAGGTAAATGAAAAGATACAGATTTGATCCATGGGTCACGAAGATCCCCTGGCTGATGGCACGGCAACCCACTCCAGTTATGCTTGCCTGGAGAATCCCCAAGGACAGAGGAGCCTGGCAGGCTACAAGTCCATAGAACAGCAAAGAGTCAGACATGACTTGAAGCGACTTAACAGGCACACACACACGGAGTAAAAGTACTGGAGGAGGTGAGTGAAGGGGGGAAAGGAAGTCCCACCACTGTAAGACCCTCCATGTGGGGGGCTCAGGGGAGGCCTTCACTCTATGCAAGTCAACCGTGGTTCCAACTCCTCCTGCAGTGTCCCTCCCACAGATAGGAAACTCAGTTCCTGGTGTACTTCAAGGCAAAGGAAAGGAAGCCATTATTTTCATCTTCCAACTCAGCTACTCAGAGCTTACCTGCATGCACCAACACAAAGCCCCCTCGCTTCTCCTTATGGGACTGCTTCGTTTCCAACTCTTTCGCTGTTGTTTTAACAGCTGAAACTTGAGATGATCTGGAAGGCAGCCCTTCTCCAGAACTCATCCCCTTCTCCATGGTCATTCTCCAAGATTACCATCTTCTATTGGGAAAAGTGCATACTTCCATCCAAAAGTAATTGCAGAAGAGGAATTACCCTAAAGGAAAACAGGCAAAGATGGCATACATTTCTTTCCACTAACACACACGTATACAAATATATGCTCAGATAACTTTCAAGAAAAACCCCTAATTTTAAAGTTATTTAATTGGGTAATACAAAGAATATAAAAAGGTTAGAATTTAAATCCCTTTTTACACTGACAGTCCTTGAAGTCGTATAAACAAAGAACTACTGCAAAAAGACTTCATGTTGAGTCCAAACGATATTTTATCTTTCATTTTATCTACAGTGAAGAAAACCTCATCTTAAATATCACTTTCTACTCCCTCCAAACCAAATGTTATTACCTCTGGGACATTCTAGAACCATAGGCAGTGCCGGCAACATCACCAAGCCTTGATTTAAAGCCTAGATTGCTGCTTATTTTTTCCTCCAGCTTTACTGAGATATAATTGACATACACCAGTGGATAAGTTCAAGCAGTATAACCTGAGGATTTGATACACATATATACTGCAGAATGATTGCCAGAAGGTTAGTTAACACATCGATCACCTCACATAAGTACAATATTTTGTGTGTGGTAAGAACATATAAGAGCTCAAGATTGCTGCTTGCTTAAAAAAATGAACCAACATACAGATTTACTTCTGCCTATGGAGAACTTTTTATGAAAAACAGTTTAATGCTTCAGAGCTCAATGTAAAACAAATGCTATCAAGTTTATAAGACTAAAGCACAAAATTAAAATAATACTTGTGCAAATACTTATTCATTTTCATAAAGGCATTATTTCTGAGGTTCTCAAAAGATAAACAATAAAACAAATTACAAGAATTATATACCACAAGCTTCTAATTTTTCTCACAAGCTCACAAGCTTCTAGCAATCTTGACTTAGTAACAATAATGATGATAAAACACACTTCAGACTGGGGCAAAATGGATCATTTTAAAAATCAACAGAGATTTGAAGAAAAAAAAAATCCCAAAGTCACATGATTGAAACTAAACAACTAGATTCACACTATAAGGTAAAAATCTGTACTTAAACTGAGAAATGGGGAGAGACCCAAGGCTTTAAAGAGTGACAGCCAACTAGTTCAAAAGAATAGTGTCATGCAAAGTGTGGTCTACAGACTAGTGCGGGTTATCAGTCTGCAAGAGATTATTTTTTATTCATATACAAACTGTCTTACATCCACATTTTCAATAAACAATGACAGTTTTTGTAATTCTTTTCTATTTCACCAAGTTTTGTTTATAATTATATATTTTTATAATATACTTAATAAAACAGAATTAAAACCATCTATAAAAACTGGAGATTCACAAGGAAAAGACTCAAAGTACAAAAGGCACATTAATTCACTCTAAAACTTATATTTTCCAGTGGTGTAATTATATTTTTGAAATAATTTTATCTGCTACATCAGATAAAAATATGAGCTTTTACTTTTATCTTTCTTTCATAGTTTTCTTTTGAGGTTTTTGTGGTATTCTGTTTTGTTTTTGCATTTTATGAAAGTAATGGTCAACAATGGATTGAAAAAATTTTAACTTGGATCTTCACACAAGAGATGGTCTGGAAGCACTGCAATATGGTGCTCTGTGTGTGCATGCATGCATGATAAGTCACTTCAGTCATGTGTGACTCCTTGCAAGCCCATGGACTGTAGCCCGCCAGGCTCCTCTGTCCATGGGATTCTCCAGGCAAGAATCCTGGAGTGGGCTGCCATGCCCTCCTCCAGGGGATCTTCCCGACCCAGGGACTGAACCCACATCTCTTATGTCTCCTGTATTGGCAGGCAGGTTCCATACCACTAACGCCATCTGAGAAGCCCAATATCGTATTTTAGCTTCCTTTAATTCCTGGTTTAAAAGAACCCATTTAATTATTATTATGTATCACTCATTTTAAAGGACAAATAATTTAAAATCATATATATATAATTTGTTGTTGTATTAAAATGTTTACATATATCATAAATTTTGATCATAAAAGAGTGCTGAAGTTTATTAAATAATAGTAAGTTAAAATGCCTGCTTTTGTTTTGTAGTGATAAGTATCTCTCTGAGGATGGATTTTCTTCCAACTGCTTCACAAGGGTCTGCCTCAATTACCTTTATTTGATTTTGGTTATTTCTCTGAAATAGGTTACTATTTACTTCTGTGTCAGTTGACAAAGTCAGTTTAAATGATTAGCAGTTTATCTTCCAGTCTATATAAGCCATGATGTCTGACCAAGCCATGAAATGAGCTTGGGCCCACTAGACCCACAAACAGCTGTGTGAAAACTCAGGCTTTGGAAAATTCAAAGCTTCAGTTCAAATGAAAACACATCCAAGCAATATGAGTTATAAAACTTTCTCTGACTCACTGTCATCAGATACATTTTTTTCATGAATAACAAATTAGAACATCTACATATTATAACAAATAAGGTTTCCTGTAATAGGCATTTTTAATGTATGTGAGAGATTTGCTTGCTTCTCAAGCTTGTCTGAAAAAATTTAAATGTGGAAGATGAATACATATGCTGTTTCTTGAGCAATCTACCATCTCTCAGAGACTAGTTGAAATTTATTTATTTAGAAAACCATGTCATCTCTCTAAACTCCTCCAAAACTGCTGGCCCCAAAGTTCTGCAGCACTGGGAAAGGAACTCAAGTAGACAGGCTAGCCAATGTACAACTCTGGCTGCCAACTTCCAATGGTTACTGGAATATTTTTAATTCAATTAGAAATGAAGCAATTTCTACTCCAACATCAGTTTTTGCTTAACTCAGAACCCATTAAAAGTCTGACATTCATAATAGAACACCAACAAATGTCCCAAAAAAGATACAAAAGGCGGAAGGGGGCGAGTGAGCAAATCCCAGTTTACAAAGAACCATATAACAACTTAAACAGATCAGAAGATGCTAAACCTCACTCAAAAGAAAAAGCAAAATAAAACTACACTCACATATCAGCTGGACTGGCCAATTTAAAGAATCATTCTCCCATGTTCCAAGGAGCAGCACAGATTAATACAATGCAACAAGGTCAATTTGGCAAAATCAACCAAAATTACAAACATACACTGAAGGGTATTCTGTAATGCTAAAGATATAGACCAATAGTATGTCTTGATAAAAAAGTAGTTAAAAATAAAAGCAGCTCTTGGAAAAAATGAGAACTTTATTGATACACAAACATGAAAAAACCAATGTTGAAGATATTTTGGTAAGTAAAAAAGGCATGGTTTCTTTTGTTTCTTTTGCATTTATTTCTGCCATAATTTTTAAGATTTCTTTCCTTCTACTACCTCTGGGGTTCTCCATTTCTTCCTTTTCTAGTTGCTTTAGGTGTAGAGTTAGGTTAGTTATTGGACATTTTTCTTGTTTCTTGAGGTATGCCTGTATTGCTATGAACTTTCCTCTTAGCACTGCTTTTAGCGACCTACAGATTTGGGATTGTTGTGTTCTCATTTTCATTTGTTTCTATGCATATGTTGATTTCTTTTTTGACTTCTTCTGTGATTTGTTGGTTATTCAGAAGCGTGTTGTTCAGCCTCCATATGTTGGAATTTTTAATAGTTTTTCTCCTGTAATTGAGATCTAATCTTAATGCATTATGGTCAAAAAAGAAGCTTGGAATGATTTCAATTTTTTTTAATTTATCAAGGTTAGATTTATGGCCCAGGATGTGATCTATCCTGGAGAAGGTTCCATGAGCACTTGAGAAAAAGGTGAAATTCATTGTTTTGGAAACTATAAGCAAGGTGAAAAGACAGCCTTTGGAATGGGAGAAAACAATAGCAAATTAAGCAACTGACAAACAACTAATCTCAAAAATATACAAACAACTTATGCAGCTCAACTCCAGAAAAATAAACTATCAAAAAATGGGCCAAAGAACTAAATAGACCTTTCTCCAGACATACAGATGGCTAACAAACACATGAAAAGATGCTCAACATCACTCATTATCAGAGAAATGCAAATCAAGACCACAATGAGGTACCATTTCACACCAGTCAGAATAGCTGTGATCCAAAAGTCTACAAGCAATAAATGCTGGAGAGGGTGTGGAGAAAAGGGAACCCTCTTACACTGTTGGTGGGAATGCAAACTAGTACAGCCACTATGGAGAACAGTGTGGAGATTCCTTAAACAATTGGAAATAGAACTGCCACACGACCTAGCAATCCCACTGCTGGGCATACACACCAAGGAAACCAGAATTGAAAGAGACACATGTACCCCAATGTTCATCGCAGCACTGTTTATAATAGCCAAGACATGGAAACAACCTAGATATCCATCAGCAGATGAATGTATAAGAAAGGTGTGGTACATATACACAATGGAGTATTACTCAGCCATTAAAAAGAATACATTTGAATCAGTTCTAATGAGATGGATGAAACTGGAGCCGATTATACAGAGTGAAGTAAGCCAGAAAGAAAAACACCAATANCAAGCAATAAATGCTGGAGAGGGTGTGGAGAAAAGGGAACCCCCTTACACTGTTGGTGGGAATGCAAACCAGTACAGCCACTATGGAGAACAGTGGAGATTCCTTAAAAAATTGCAAATAGAACTACCTTATGACCCAGCAATCCCACTGCTGGGCATCACACCTAGGAAACCAGAATTGAAAGAGACACATGTATCCCAATGTTCATTGCAGCACTGTTTATAATACCTAGGACTTGGAAACAACCTAGAAGTCTATCAGCAGATGAACTGATAAAGCTGTGGTATATACACACAATGGAGTATTACTCAGCCATTAAAAAGAATACATTTGAGTCAGTTCCAATTAGATGGATGAAACTGGAGTTGATTATACCTAGTGAAGTAAGCCAGAAAGAAAAACACCAATACAGTATACTGACAACATATATATGGAATTTAGAAAGATGGTAATAATGACCTTGTATGCGAGATAGCAAAAGAGACACAGATATATAAAATGGACTGTTGGACTCTGAGGGAGAGGGCGAGGGTGGGATGATTTGGGAGAATGGCATTGAAACATGTATACTATCTTGTAAGAAACGTAGCGCCAGTCTATGTACGATACAAGATGTTTGGGGCTGTTGCCCGGGGATGATCCAGAGAGATGATACGGGGTGGGAGGGGAATTCAGGATTGGGAGCTTGTATACACCCGTGGCAGATTCATGTCAATGTATGGCAAAACCAATATGGTATTATAAAGTTNTTTGCATGGATCACTGAGGAAGGCTTTCTTATCTCTTCTTGCTGGAACTCTGGAACTCTGCATTCAGATACTTATCTCTTTCCTTTTCTCCTTTGCTTTTTGCTTCTCTTCTTTTCACAGCTATTTGTTAGGCCTCGCCAGACAGCCATTTTGCTTTTTTGCATTTCTTCACCATGGAGATGGTCTTGATAACTAGAAGGTAAATGCTGTATAATATAGGCATTCATGTATTAAACATATAATTAGATCCTATGCATTATACATGAGAGGTTCTGAGCATGTGAAGGCTTGGAAGGAGGGTTGGAGGACCAGAGAGTTCAGTAACATGAGCTAAGCACACCCATCCATGAAGGCGGCACACTGAGAAACAGCTGTACCGGCTACAGGTGAACACATAGAAAGACAAAAGAACCCAACTTAAATGTTCAATGGAGATCATGTGTACACACAGATGTATGTGTACATATGTGTTGGGTCCACACACCATGTCAGGGGATCATTACCATCAAAGTATTGTTTTATAATAATACTAAGGTGCTTATCTTTCTATTTTCATTCTCTTATGAGCATGAAATGTACAAAAAGTTTATAGATAGGATTTCAAATTTCATGCTGCCATTGACTTTTAAATGCCCACCAGTTGTCCAGTTTTGGTGTACTCTCACAGTATATACACAATTATCTGACAAGGCTATTAAAATATCCTTTCCTTTTCCAGCTACAGTCTGTGGAAGGCTCAATTTTCTTTATATACTTCAGCCAGTACAACATATAACATCAAATTGAATGCAGAGGCAGTAAGGAGAATAGAGCTGGCTTTTTTTAGCCAGACAAAACAATTTGCAGTAATGCAAAAATAACACTTTTCTACCATTTTTTGTTTTCAACAAATATAGTTACTTACTAAAAATATGTCATTTATATAACATGCAATGGATTTATTTAATTTTAATTATTTTACATTTTGGGTGTATCTTTATTATAATGAATATTAATAAATATAACTCACATTAACAAATATCTGGAGTATTCTCAATTATTTTTAGGAGCACAAAAGTGTCCTGAGACCAAAAAGCTGAATAACCACTGATACAATTATTATAAATTTAGTCTGTATAGGATAGTAGTATTTAGAGGGACATTGAAATCAAATAAACCTGGGTCTATCTCCTAGGTGTGCCACATACTAGATGCCTAATATTGAACAAGTTACATAATCTTTCCTAACTTTGTTTCACTTATCCAGAAAATGGGAATAACAATACCTAATTCATGGAATTGTTCAAGAATAATTTATGTAATGCATGTAAAATATTTAGCATATTGGCATTGTAGCAACAACAATGAGCAAGCACTTAGTACCTGACTATAAAAAATGTAACATATAAGAGTATTTGAGAAAGCACAAGAATAGAGAAGGGAAAGGCTGGAAAGAAGAAACAAACATTTCAAGCTGAGAGAACAGAATATGGAAAACCACAGAAACCTACAAAAGACTGAATTCTGGGAACTCTAAACAGCTCATTCCTGGGATCATAAGGTAGAAGGAAGTGCTGAATATTATGTGAGGAATAAATTATGGAAGGCTTACACCATTCTGCAGAGTTTGACTTTTAGCCTGTAGTCTGTGGGCAGCTATGGTATCACTTTTTAACTCAGTAGGGATGACGATCATATTTGCCTATTGATATCTCTCCCCTCTAAAGCTATGTCCATGTTTCTCATTTTGAATCCAGGCTGGCTTCTGACTTGTAGGAAAAGTGACTCTAGGAGAGGTCACAAAAGCAATGCAACTTCTTTGCAGTTCTCTCTTAGAATGCTTTACCCTTGAATCCCAGCCGCCATGCTCTGAGGAAGCCCAAGAGGCCCCATGAGGAAACCACATATAAGACATGAGCGAGAGCCATGGGTAAGGGTCCAGCCAGTAGCCAGCAGCCAGCACCAACGACAGTCCAGCAAGGGAATGGCCTTTGGAAGATTCCAGAGCCTAATCCAGCCTTCTGTTCTTACTGAAGGTGGTTTGTATGTTCCCCAGTGTAGATTTTAGACATCACAGACAACTCATCTTCACAAGTCCTTTCCAGATCCTGACCCATGGAACCCATGAGTATAATCAAATGGTTTTCGTTTTACACCTCTGGGTTTTTATACTTCCACCAGTACTTGATCACAGGCTCCAACAATAGTGCCACAGTTTACAGCTCCTGAAGAGCTTTTTTTCTTAGTTACTTTTCTACCAAGGACTTCTAGGAATAGGAGGGAAAGTTTATTACATAATAATAGTAACAGTTTATTACATTGCAGTAGTAACTGTAACTACTTGGAAGTGAAATCTGTCCTAACAAAATAACATAATAACAAAACAAATGGAATCTGTCCTAATAAAGTAACATAATAAGATAACAAAATAAAGCACATGGCCTAGGCTTTGAGACTCCATGAAGACCAAAGGTGGAAGAGGATCCTACCAGAGAAGGTTAGCAGAAGCCTGTAAGGCCTTGATCCCCTGGAGAACGGAATCTTGCACTCTTCAGAAGGCCTTGAGGATGCTGCAGTAGGGCTCAAAAAAGACTAAGGAGAATATTGTTGAAAGACAGAGGAAAGGCTCTCTCACTCATAGTGTCAGAAAATTGGCCCAGACTTCACAGACAGGAGGAGCAAACGCCACATAACAGCAGGGCCAAAGATTGTCGGGATGCTGGAGCTGCAAGCCAAGGAATGCTAGAAAGCAAAAGCGAACACCAGAAGTTAGCAAAGATGGGTTCTATGTGTTGTGGCAGTCCAAGTGCAGGCTGGAAAACAATTTCCAGACACAGAGTATTTTAGAAGAGAGAGAATTTATTGAGAACAAAGGACTGAAGTAGTGAGGGCCACTGCAAAGACAGCAGGCCACCATCCAGATAGACCAGGAAGAACCCACCCCTTTCGTGGGCTTGCAGCCAATTTTTATAGTCTCAGGACAAAGAAAATTCCTATGGGGAGGGGTGGGATTAAGTAATTGATTGGAGGTCTTGTGGTGCCCACCTTGCCTTAATATGGAGACAAGAACTGGCTGGTTAGAGGGGCCAGATGGCTCATGACAAACAGGATGGATCGTGACGATGGTTGCCATGGAACTTGGCTGATTCTGGATTTATTGCCCTATGACCCCCCCCCCCCAGAGCTCCCCACTACCCAAGGTCTTAAATGAATATGGCTCTGCTGACACCTTAATTTTGAATTTTTATCCTCTAGAACTATGAGAAAATAGATTTTTCTTGTTTTAAACCACCCAATTCATGGGACTTTGTTACAGCAGTCCTAGGGAACGGGTGCAAACAGTGCTGCTAAGATCATTCTAGTCTGTGCCTGTTTAAAAAATATGGATTTATTTATTTGACTTGTCAGGTCTTAGTTGCATCATGTGGGATTTTCCTTATGGCACACGGACTCTTTAGTTGAGTCACACAGGCATAGTTGCTCCACGACGTGTGGGATATTAGTTCCCCAGCCAGGGATTGAACCTGATTCCTCTGCATTTCAAGGTGGATTCTTAAACACTGAATCACCAGGGAACTCTCTAGTATGTGTCTTTTGTTGAGTTACGTTGGGGCCAGTGTGAAGAAAGCAGGAGAAGCCTGTCATCTGTCTTAAAGACAGGATGTAAACCGGGCCTGAACCCTGCCCAAGAGTGAGGAAACCATTGCTGGTGAAAACCAGGTCTCCTGGAGACTTCCCTCCCTACAGATGACAAACGGAGGTTATAGTTGAGGTCAGGCTGCCCCTGTTAGATTAACCATGGAGACATCCCCCACTGATGCATAATCATCCCCCCCCCCACCCCGCCACTTTAACCTTAATTGTTGGTTCTCCTAGCATCTACTGGTAAAACTCAATCATATACAACAAAGAGGTTGCTAGCCTATAACCAATCATGTAGTGGGGGGTATAAAACTGGGCCTCTCAGAAACATCAGGGGCCTTGTTGGGAACTGATTCCCCTTGGACCCGCTGGCATAATAAACTGTACTCCACTGTCTTGAGTGCCCTCTGAGGTGTGTTTTGTGACTCCAGATTCCACAACATTTCCACCCACATTTTTTATGCTCACAGTACTAGAGGTTGACTAGGATCAGAGAGCAGTTTTCACTTGGGGGTCTCTTGTGCTATTGTAGTTACAGGGCATCTAAAGTCATCTGAAGGCTTCTTCATTCACCTCTGATGCCTGGGCTGATGTAACCCAAACAGCTGGGCACGCGCGAGGCCTCTCTCCATCTGCAGCCTCTCCGTAGGACTCAGGCTCTCTTGCAACGTGGAGATCACAGTGCAGTTGGACCTCATACATTACAGCTGACTGAGCCCTTGCATAAGCATTCTAAGCGTAAGTGAACACCGCCAGTCCTCTTAAACTAGACCCAGAACCAGCAGAGTGCCATTTAACACCATATAGAAGGCCAGTCAAAGGGGAGATCCAATTTGAAGGAGTGGGTCCAGAGGAAGAGAAATAGCACATGACATCCCATGTATGTGGAATCTAAAAAGATACAGATGAACTTATTTATAAAACAAACTCACAGACTTAGAGAATGAACTTGTGGTTGCTTAGGGGAAGGATGGGGGAAAGCGATAGTTAGGGAGTTTGGGATGGACATGTCCACTCTGCTATAGTTAAAATGGATAACCAGAAAGGACCTACTGTATAGCACAGGGAACTCTGCTCAATGTTATATGGCAACATGGATGGGAGGGGAGTTTAGGAGAGAATGGATACACATATATATATATATGGCTGAGTCTCTTTGCTGTTCACCTGAAACTATCACAATATTGTTAATCGGCTATACACCGATGCAAAATAAAAAGTTTAATAAAAGGAGTGTGTCATTCCCTCCACGTGTTGATGGGGACAATGGCCCATGCCAGTAGAGAGGGCTGGGGGACTGAGGACAGCATTCTTGGAGACAAGCTGCTATGCTCAGTAATGGTTCAGTGGCTGCACATGACCAAGATCTCTTTTGCTAAGTAAAGCGAAAATATGAATGTACAGAATGAATGAGATAACTCACAGAAACAAAGGGAAAACTCTCAGAAAAGAGAAGATCCAGAGAAGTTCTACCTACCTTGCAAGAGCTGATGGACAAGATTTTCCAGATGCAATCATGGGATGAACTGATTTCATCTGTTTCTGCCACTTGTGTCTCTGTTCAATATTTAAACTCCAGGATTAATAATAATAATAAATATATATATATACACATGAACACTAGGCTATGAAAATAACAGATGTTCACTGTCCAGGAAGCTTTGAGTATAACTTTGCCTAAAATAGAGGTTTCCCTGGTGGCTCATATGGTTAAGAATCTGCTTGCAATGCAGGAGACCTGGGTTTGACCCCTGGTTCAGGAAGATCCCTGCCTAAAATAAGGAGGATCGGTCAGGATCTTCCCCTCCCTATGACTTTCCCTTCTTACTACCTACCTATGCAATATTGCCTGTTTCTGTGAGTTCAATGCTATTTCAGCAAACTTAAAGCATATCGTTTGTTTGGAACTGTTAACCCTTATACTTTCATATAGTCTAGAACCGAGACCATTTCTCCTTCCTTCTAATTTTTACAAAAAAGAGTGTACCCAATGGTGTGTGGGGAAGGGTGGGGTGTGAAATGAATGTACTTAGTGTCTATTTCAATGTTTCTTTTAAGAGTGAGGATGACATTGAAGGAAATTTGTATATTAAGCTATAACTTTTTAAACTTATAGACATTTTCAAAGATTTTTTTTTAAGTAGCAAGGGTAATATCATGGCATCCCATATTCCTATCACTAATTAATCTGTAGTTTTTCTGGATCTGTTCTGCCTGCCCACACTTTATAAGCTGTGTCTGTTTCTGGCGGCAGTGCCTCACCCCTTGGCAGCTTTGGATCCCATCTCTGGTAGGCAGCTGCACTGTCAGCATTCTGGTCCAGCGTCGCTTCTGACGCTACAGTCGCTTGCTCTGCCTCAACGCCCAAGCCTTGCCCAGAAGTGCTTGGGTAGTAACACCCCCTCGGGTGCTCCAGCCTCAGCCCTTCAGGCCAGTCTGAAAGTTGTTCTGTAAGCTTCTCAGATTTCTCAGGGTCGCCCACCGCAGCAGCTGATGAAGCATCCTCTTCTTTTCTTCTTCCCTGCCTCACTCTTCATAGTCCCTTACTTCCACTTCCTTAAACCACCTGCCAAAAACTTCCTGCACCTGATCCTTTCTCAGGGTCTGTTTACAGGGGAATGCAAATGAAGATTGGCTGCCTTCATTCAGTTATATCTTTTGGTTACCATCAAAATCTAACGTACATTCCTATGAAGCTCGTTTTACAGACAGGACTCAAGATTTTTTTTTTAATTTTAATTTTTATTTTTTTTAAATTTGACTTTACAATACTCTATTGGCTTTGCCATACAGCGACATGAATCCACCACAGGTGTACCAAGGTGGCTAATTGCTGGAGGGAAAATTAGCAGCAACATAATTCTGCTTTTCTACAAAAAAAGTAAGGATAGTCTCTTTCAATATTCCTGCTTAGCTAAAAAGTGGAAGGAAGGAAGGAAGAGAAGGGGCGAGAACGGAAGGGAAAGAAATAGATAACCTGTTCTTTCTGACAGTTCCTACTACAGAATTAAAATATGCTTTAAAGCTGAATATAAATAATTTGACCCATCCAACCTGAATTCTGAGCTTTCCTTCCAAATCCCAGACCAGAACCTTCTAACCCATGAGTGCCCTTCGGATGTGTTAGCAAGTGAATTGGCTGTCAGCACCTTGAGACCTGGGAACACACCCAGGCCTCCAGGGAAGCAAGGCCCAGGGGTCAGGGGACAGAACTATCATAGCCTAGGGTCTCTGATGGGAAACAGATGCTTCCAGCTGTCGCCTGCCATCAGCCTGCTCACTTACTGTTTTCAGCCCTGGCTCCTTCTGGATAGATCCAGCTGTACAAACACACTTTTATCCACAAGCTGACTGTGCAGGCAGCCAATGAATCTGTCTTCTTTTCTATTACAGGAGTCTGCCTGTGTTGAATCCAAGGCTTGACTCATCAGAATAGCAATTAAACAAAGGTGGATTTTTTTTTCTTTTCTTTGTAATCTTTAGCCCCTATTTTCTTTGCTTTCAGGATGCCTGGGTGGTATTTGTTGCTGCTTAATCTATTAAGAGTTGAAGGCAAAGGAATCTGTTTGAAATAAGAATTCTTTAAAGAGAGGCAGGGTGGAGGCTCAGAATGCTTGAGTATTAGCTGTAACCATATGTTCCTATGAATAGCACTTAACCTTTAAGTGATATTAAAGTGTCTCATTTCCCTTTATCTGTGAAATGAATACATTAAGCTAGCTGAGATTTCCCATTACTAACATTTTAAATTATTTGTGATTTTTCTGCTTTTTTCCTTCTGATTTCATTTATTTCTTAATTGAAGGATAATTGCTTTACAGAATTTTGTTGTTTTCTACCAAATATCACCATGCATCAGCCATAAATTCTTTCACTTAACAAACGTTTTCTGAACAGTCCAGTCAGCACTTACAAAATATTAGCATAAGAAGATTCCTTAGAGAACCCAGGCTGTAGTAGGTGTTTCTTTTCTTTTCTTTTCTCTCTCTAGCATCCCTTCCTTTTTTTCTCAGTAACAACATCCCTTAGATTATGGAAAGTGACCCCCAACCCCACTTTAGGTGACTTTGCTGGGTGTCCCAATCAGTCCCCTGGCAGCCTGGCCCAGGTATGAGCAGGTGACCCAGACCTAGCTAATTGCGCACCATCCCTGGGGCTGTTAAGTCTGGGCTCATGATTCATTTCAGGCCAATTCAAATTCTTCCCTAGCATTGTNACTTTCACTGTCATGGCCCCATATTCAATCCCCAGTCAGGGAACTAAGACCCCCCAAGCCCCACAGCATGGCCAAAAAAAGAAAAAAAAAAAAATTTGAGGAAGCTGAGGGTCTGAAATGACTGAGAAGCAACCAGTCCAGTGGCCAAGAGGTGAGAAGAAGCTTGAGAGCCCAAGGAGTTGCAAGATGAGTGTAGCTGGAACAGAAGCGCGAGTGGGGAGGAGAGAGAGGCACAGGCCCCGGAGGGGAGGATTTCGCTTCTGAATGAAACGGGGACCTAGAATTCTGCACTCAGTTACAATGTGTGTGTGTGTTTCCCCCCTTCACACCCAACAACTCTCTGACAACAGCTGGGTGTCCTACCATTCAACCCAGTTCTGACCAGAAAGAGTGTCGGATCCCCCACGTTGAAGGCTCCATCCCACAACACTGCCCTCCCCTCACGTCAAATCAGCTGCAAGTCCTGATCGCCACCTGCGCTTCTGACCCGCTGCTTACAGATCAGAGGCTCCAGTGACCCCCTCCTCGGGTTTGAGTAGTTTTCTACAGCAGCTCACAAAACTCAGAGAAATATCTTACTCTTGCCAGTTTGGTATGAGAAGATAGAACCGAAGAACAGTCAGACGTAAGAGATGCACAGGAGAAGGTGCATGGGCAAGGAGGCGAAGCTTCCAGGGCTTCTCTGGGGATGCGTCTCTCTGCAGTGAGCGTTCACCTACCCAGAAGCTCCCCCAGCCCTGTCCTTTCGGGGTTTTATGGAGGCTGCTTTACACAATCACCTTTAACTCTTCTCCCTGATACTTGCACTCCCTCTCCAGGCCCTCACCCCTCCACAGAGGCTGAGGAGTAGGACTAAAGTTTCTAACCCTCTATTCACCGAGTTGGCTCTCCTGAAAATCTGCTGCCATCTTCAGATGCTTCCAAAAGTTTCCTCACTGATATCACAAAAATTAACCTACAGGGACTCCTTTCTGTGGCAGTTGTTACTGTTCAGTCCCCAAGTCCTGTTGGACTCCTCTGTGACCCCATGGACCCCAGCTGGCCAGACTCCTCTGTCCATGGGACTCTCCAGGCAAGAATACTGGAGTGGGTTACCATTTTCTTATCCAGAGGATCTTCCCGACCCAAGAATTAAACCCACCTGTCTTGCATTAGCACGTGGATTCTTTATCGCGGAAGCACCAGGGAAGCCAAAGGACTGTTTTTATCACTTAGGAAATTCCAAGTGTTTTAGGGGCTCTGTTCAGGAAGAGGACAAAGACCAAGTATATATTTCTTTTTCAAACTCACCATATCACAGGAGCCGTTACATGGCTTTAAGACCAAGAGTGACAGGACCTTACAATGTTTTAAATGGACTGTTTTAGTTGCTGAGACTGAGCAACTGGTGGAGCAGTGGTGGAGGAGTAGGGACATACTGATGAGGTGATTTTACAAACTGCAATGAGCGCTGACGGCCACTGGTGCCAGGGTGGTGGCAGCAGGCATGGTAAAAGGTGGTCAGATTCCAGTTATATTTTGAATGTAGGGCCAACACAGCTTCATATTAGAACATATGTGTGTCCTGTGAGAAAAAGAAGGGTAAAAGAGGATGCCAAACTTCCTTGGAAGGATGGCATTTTCAGTCATTGACTGTGGAAGGAAGACTCCCTAGGGGAGGGGAAGATCAGATGGTCAAGCTGGGAGGGATTAGATTTGCTCTGTCCAGTAGATATCCTGGCTTACCAGGTGGTGCCAGTGGTAAAGAACCCACCTGCCAACGCAGGAGGCATAAGAGACACAAGTTCGATCCCTGGATTGGGAAGATCCCCTGGAGGAGGAAATGGCAACCCACTGCTGCCATTCTTGCCTGAAGAATCCCATGAACAGAGAGTCTGGCAGGGTCACAAATAGTAGGGTGTGACTGAAGCAACTTAGCACAGCACAGTAGATATCCAAGAGACGTTACCAGCTTGGCAGTAGGATTTATGAGTCTAGAATTCAGGAGACATTTCTGAGTTGGAAATACATCGTGAAGAGTCAAAAACATAGTTCCTACTTAAAGTCATGAGAATAAAGATGAGACCACCTACGAGAGAGGGTGAAGATGAAGGAAGCTGTCAAAACCTGAGCTTGATGGCATTCAGCATTAAAGAAGGCAAGGAGGTGAGGAAGAACCCATGAAGAAGACTGAGGAGTTGATGGGCTAGGAGGAAAGCCAGTAGAGTGTGGAGACCTAAAAGCCAAGTGAGGAAAAGTTCCAGGAGAGATTTAGCAGCCCTGGGGGTCCTTGGTTCACCCTGACTGAGGCAGTTTCTTGGAACACTTGAGGCAAAGCCTCATGTGAATTGGTTTAAAGGACACTGGGAGGAAAACATGGCCAGTTCTTTAGAAAGAGCTTTGCTTACCCAAACTCAAGTGAAGCAAAAAAGAAGCTATAGCAAGAGACGCGAGGTCAAGAAGATGTTTGTTTTACAGCAGGAAAAATACCAACATGAGGAAGTGTGCTTATGGGAGAGATCCACTGGACAGGGAGAAATTGCTGGTGTTGGAGCAGAGGACAGAATGGACAGAGCTCTGTTCTTGAACAGGAGATGCTATAGACCAGTATTTCCCAAGTTTTGGTGAGTGTCAGGATCCCCTGGAGGGCCTGTGACAACACGCATTGCTGATTCTCTCCCCACCTCTCACAGTTTCTGATTCTGAGATGCAACCAGAGAGTCTGCATGTCTAAGTTCCCAGGTCACACTGATGCCGCAGTTTTACGGGCCACACTTTTGGAACTAGGGTTATCAAGAAGGGGGTTGTTGACTCTAAACAGGAGTCTGCAGTATTCATTAAAGTACCTCTACAGGAGGGCTTGTGTTGGAAAGAAGCAGTCAAGAAGATGAAAACAGTTAACACAGCCAACCTCTGTCTTAGGCTGTGTGATCTACCAAGAGGAGAAGTCACTTCTCCTTGCTTCCAAGAAGTCACTCAGCCTAAGTCTACCTTTGCAGGCACACTACCTTCACCGCTGTTTTTCAGATGTCCCGCCAAGTAGAAATGGTTGGTTCACATGATCATCACCTTGACACGATTGGAACGCCCAGGCGGCCTCTTCTGGCTGAGCTTCTGCAGTATTCTTCAGAGTTCCAGGTGCCTCACGCCCCCAACCAGCTCTTTTCCGATGCGTGTTCCATAACATCGCAAAGCAGCTTAACTCAGTTTGATTGTGTTGTTTTGCCCGCCAGCATTTGGAATTGCAATTAGCTGGAGGCCAAGCCAAAAAATCTCAAGATGCCTGAGTCTCGAATCTTTTTTTCTTTTTGTTCTGCAGTTTTCATCAATTGCCAGAAACAGCCACTAGCAATCGATATTTCCATAGTGGTTTTTTTCTTTTTTTTTCCTCATTGAGGAGATGAGTATAGCAATGTATGTTTAGAATGTGATAATGACAACTTCCTTCTGTATATCTGTCTGGGGTTTAAAACCCTTCCATATCCAATTTATTACGCCCATTATACACATGAGGAAATTGAGGCTCACAGAGAGAAAGCCAAGACTCCAGGTCTTTGAATTCTAATTTTTTAAAAAATATACAGTCCTTTATAAGTTTAAAACGCACAACATAATGATTTGAATTACTTAGATTGCAAAATTATTATCACAATAAACTTAGTTAACATCCATCATCTCATAAATACAAAAGGAAAAAAGAGAGAAAGGAGAGGGGAAAAACATTGTTTTCCTTACGATGAGAACTTTTAGGGTTTACTCTATTAGCCATACAACAGTGTTAACTGTAGTTGTCATCTTGTTCATTATATAATTTCTCTTATAATTAGATGTCTGTACCAATTCCCCCACCCATCACCTTATACTTGGTAACCAAAAGTTTGATCTCTTTTCCTATGACTTAGTGTTTGGGAGTTTGTGTGTGTGTGTGTTTTATAGATTCCACAAGTATTTATCTTTGAGTTATTTCACTTAGCATAATGCCCTCAAGATGCATCCAGGATTTTGCAAGTGGCAGGATCTCCTTCTCTTTTGATGGCTGAATAAGAACATTTGCTTTACCCATTCACCCCTAGATGAACACTTAGGTTGTTCTTATGTCTTGGCTATTGTAAATAATGCTGCAGTGAACATAGAGGGGCAGATAGCTCTTTGACTGTGATTTCATTCCTTCAGATAAATATACAGAAGTGGAAGTCTGGATGTTATGATAGCTCTGTTTAAAAATATAAAAACCTTATCATTTTAATCATTAATTTTTTGAAAATTAAAAACACAAAAACCTTATCATTTGAATCATTCCCCTGAGTACGAGTGCTGATTTTCATATAGTTAAGCCAAAGAACGCCTTATGAAGGCATACTAAACTTGTGTTGAAAAATTTGGTCCCTTCTGGAGAGATAGTGCTAATATAGGTCTACGGGAAGAAAGATTTTTTTCCCAAAATTATGAATCTGATTAACACTCTTTGTTAATATAGCTTGATATAGTTTAATGGAATCTTATCATTTTCAGAGGCAAAAATGCTCCCACACCTTACAGGTTATAAAGCCTTAGAAATAAATTTTTAAGTTTGCTGCGTTTGAGAGTGATTGTATTGCAAATGAGTTGTTTGTACCAGTCAGATATTTTGGATGCAAACAACAGAAAGACTGTGGCTAACTGAAAGCAGAAAAGAAATTCATTAGAAATTAGTTGATTGTTCATAGAATTGACAAGAAATTTGGAAAATGAGCAACAGTCAATGGAGGCTAGGCTTGCAAAATTGCAACAAAAATCTTACTGCAGGAAGAGTCTGTGGTCATGATGTCACTCTCACTGGTCACTCCTTGCTACCACCAAAGATGTTAAATTTAAACTGTCCTTTCTTCTCTGTATCACTGACTCCAGATTCAAGAGTCTGAGAGAAGGACAGCATCTTAAGGATGCATTCATTACTAGGAAGAAAAGAGGCCCCTGTGTCAATGAGCTATTGTTGAAATAATGCTGTGTAACAATAACAAACCAGTCAGTACTAAAGGAATCAACTCTGAATATTCATTGGAAGGACTGATGTCAAAGCTGAAGCTCCAATACTTTGGCTACCTGATGTGAAGAGCTTATTAGAAAAGACCCTGATGCTGGGAAAGACTGAGGGCAGGAGGAGAAGGGGATGACAGAGGATGAGATGGTTGGATAGTGTCACCGACTCAATGGACATGAATTTGAGCAAACTCTGGGAGATAGTGAAGGACAGGGAAGCCTGGCATGCTGCAGTTCATGGGGTCACAAAGAGTCAGAAATGACTCAGCCACTGAACAACATAGCCAACAACAAAAATTCAACAACCAAAAAATACATGAATACTTATTTTTCACAATCTTGGTCTGCTAATTGGGCTGGGGAAATTCTGATCCAGGTTGTGAATTTGCTTACTGTGGCCCCAGATTGCAGATCAGGTTCAGGACTTCTCCACATGTTTCTCATTCTAGAAACAATAGCTACCTAGGATGTACCCATGGAGATGGCAAAAGCACAAGAGACCAAGTCAAACCATGCCAGCACATTTAAAGCCTCTGCTTGTACAAAAACAAACATATAGATCAATGAACAGAATAAAGAACCCAGAAATAAACCCACACACTTACGACTAATTAATCTATGACAAAGGAGGCAAAATTATACAATGGAGAAAAAGCAATGTCTTCAAAAAACAGTGTTGGGACAATTGGACAGCTACCAGTAAATCAATGAAATTAGAACATTCTCTCATACTATATACAAAAATAAACTCAAAATGGATTAAAGACCTAAATATAAGACATGACACCATAAAACTCCTCGAAGAAAACAAAGGCAAAACATTCTCAGACATGAATTGTAGCAATACTTTCTTAGATCAGTCTCCCAAGGCAAAAGAAATAAAAGAAAAAATAAGCAAATGAGACCTAATCAAAGTTAAAAGCTTTTGTACAGCAAAGGAAACCACTGGCAAAACAAAAAGGCAATCTACTGAATGGGAGAAAATATTTGCATATGATGCTACCGGCTAGGGGTTAAAATCCAAAATACACAAAGAGCTCATACAACTCAACACTGAAAAAGCAAACAACCCAATCAAAAAATGGTCAGAAAACCTAAATAGACATTTCTCTAAGGAAAACATACAGATGGTCAACAGGCACATGAAAAGATGGTCAACACACAGAAACTAAAACAATTTTGTAAGCAATTATATTCCAATTAAAAATAAGGAAAGATGATCAACATTACTGATTATAAGAGAATTTAAATCAAAATCACGATGAGGTAGCATGTCACCCTGGTCGGAATGGCTATTATCAAAAAATCTACAAATAACAAATATTGGAGAGGATGTGCAAAAACGGGAAACTTTGTATACTGTTGATGTGATATAAATTGGTCAACCTGGAAATCGGTATAGAGGTTCCTTGAAAAACTAAAAATGGAGTTACCATATGATTCAGCAATCCCACTCCTGGGTATATATCAAGAAAAAAAAGAAATTTTTAATAGGAAAACATATGTGTGTTCGTATTAAGTCATTTCAGTTGTGTCTGACTTTTAGAGACTCTATGGACTATAGCCTGCCAATCTTCTCTGTCCACGGGATTCTCCAGGCAAGAATATTGGAGAGGATTGCAATGCCATCCTCCAAGGGATCTTCCCGACCCAGGGACTGAACCCACGTTTCCTGTGGCTCCTGCATCGCAGGCAGATTCTTTACCACTGAGACACCAGCGAAGCTCCAATTTGAAAATATACATGCACCACAATGTAAATGGCAGCACTATTTACAATTGCCAAGACAGGGAAACAACCCATGTCCATCAACAGATGACTGGCCTAAGAAGATGTGGTATTTACAAACACAATGGAATATTGCTCAGCTGTAAAAAAGAATGAACGGTTGCCATGTGCAGTGACACTGATGGACCTAGAGAATACTGTAATAGTGAAGTAAGGCAGATGCGCTAAATTGCTTCAGTGACATCTGACTGTTTTGCGACCCTATGGACTGCAGTCCTCCAGAGAATCCTCTGTCCATGGGATTCTCCAGGCAAAGATACTGGCATGGGTTGCCATGCCCTCCTCCAGGGGATTTTTCCCGACCCAGCAACCAAACTCACATCTCTCACATCTTCTTCATTAGCAGGCAAGTTCTTTACTGCTAGCGCCGCCTGGGTAGCCCAGTAAGTCAGACAGAGAAAGACAAATATTAAATTATGACACTTTTTGTTGTTCAGTCACTCAGTCATGTCCAACTCTTTGTAACCGCATGGACTGCAGCACTCCAGGTTTCCCTGTCCTTCACCATCTCCCAGACCTTGCTCAAACTCAGTGCCTTGAGTCAGTGATGCCATTCAACCATCTCATCCTCTGGCATCCCCTTCTCCTCCTGCCTTCAATCTTTCCCAGCATCAGGGTCTTTCCTAATGAGATGGCTCTTCACATCATGTGGCCAAAGTATTGGAGCTTCAGCTTCAGCATCATATATATCACTTATATGTGGAATCTATAATACAAAATCTATACACAAAACAGAAACTCAGAGACACGGAAAACAAACTTATGGTTGCCAGTGGGGGACTGGGGAGAAAGGATAAATTAGGAGTATAGAATTAATCAATACAAACTACTATTCATAAAATAAATAAGCAATAAGAACTTATTGTACAGCACAAGGAGTTATATTCAGTATTTCATAATAACATATAATGGAATATAACCATAAAAAACTGACTCACTCTGCTGTACACCTGAAATTAATATAATATTTTAAGTCAACTATACTTCAATAAAAAAAATTTTTTTAAAACCTATGTGCCAACCTACTCCAGTGTTCTTTCCTGGAAAATTCCATGAACAGAGGAACCTGGTGGGCTACAGTCCATGAGGTCTCAAAGAGTCGGACACGACTGAGCAACTGAGCACACACACACACACTGCAGGTATGATATCTGTTAACACTTCATTGGCCAAAGTAAGTCTCATGGCCAAGTTCAAACCTGATGGATGGGTGGTATACTTTGTCTGCTCTGATGGGAAGCATTCGAAAGTTGCTTGGCAAATGCATCAGTATAAAAAAACTTATTATAAACAGTAAAGAATGAAGAATAATTATATAATCAACCCCAGGCCCTCCAGGCTATAAAAGAAGGATCAAGACTGGGTAGGCTTTAACTTAAGCAAAGGATGGGGCCATGTTAGAAACCATCATGGCCTTTCCAGGGAATGTTACAAATGATAATGTTTTTAGGTTACAGGTTACACCAAACCCTGGATGGGACCTGCAGTTGGAGTATCCAGAAAGCCTCAGTGTGAAGAAGACTTTTAAGACTAGTTGGTCGTCTTTTCTTTTTTTTCCTATTCCCAACATCTTTCTTATTCCCTAGAATCAGCAAAATGAAAGTCTACCGATAATGGCAAAGAAGACTGAGGTCATGGACCTGAATCAAGAGGTCATAGGCCAAAAAGAGAAGAGAAAGGAAGAAGAGGGGAGAATGCAAGGACTAGAAGAGGAAATTTAAGGGAATTTACTATCAGAAGGTAGAAAAAAGGTAAAAGCAGAAATGATCCATAGCATTGCCCACTGCTGAGGTGGAAATTCATGTAGAGGCTTCACACACAAAGGTTACATCTCTCTCCTGTAAATGTCCGGAGGGTATCTTACCCTCCACTCCTGTCAATGCTCCATTCTAGGACAGGAAGTCCTTCAAACGAGTTTCTGAATTCAGGCTTTTGATTGAGCTCATTTCCCAGAATTTGCTCCTGGCCGCCTTTTCCAGTTGCGCAGTATGAATCAGAATCATAGTTAATGGTTCTGAAAAACAGAACTTCAGATACTTCTTTTACTTGGAGAAAGAAAGAAAGAAACCACACAATGATTTTTCTGATGCATTTCAGAGTAATCTTCATGTTAACTCAGTGAGAAAGTAATCTGATTTTCTCTGAAAGAAAGGAGAACATTATCTTCCATATTGAAGGCAGGCGGTGGGGGGCGGGGACCACCAAGATCAATCGATTCCAGGGCAGGAGCTACTACAAATGTTCCCATTTTTAAAAAGAATTTGTTCTGACCTCACCTCTAAGGGACTCAGCATATGTGTCTTAGGCTGATTTTCCATTTGCTAATTAAAAGTTCCTTGTCAGCAGTATTTATCATTATTATTATTGGTGAGTGAATCACCATCTTTTTCCACCAAATCTATTTTCCATGCTCACCCATTCTAAATGCTGGCTTACAGCTCCCTCATGGGTGCCAAAACAACCCACTCAGATGTGCCATCTCTGCATTTCTTTGTCAAATCTTTTTGCTCTCCAAGCTGACTTAAAGTCTTATTTGAACAACTGCCTGCTTTTAAAATTTTCTGGATTGACATCTGTCTTACTCTCAAACCAAAACATTTTTTGCATTCTTCCAAGACCAGCTCAGAGACCCTTAATAAGGCATCATAAAAGAAATAGATCTGCCTTTACTCTGGCATCTTCTAGAGAAGAATTGTGAATTTTGAGTTTGCAAATGCATGAATTTCCAAAGCTGTATTGTAGTTCTATATCCTCTCTGTATTCATGAAATATCATGACACTGTAAATTCTAATCAATGCATTAATAAAGCACCACTCCAAACCTCTTATTTATTTTTTAACTGGAGAAATTTTAACCCTTCTCATTTTGAAATAATTTCTAAGTTTCAAAAAATTGTAGAAATACTTCAAAAATGTTTGTACAGCCTTCATCCAGCTTGCATTTCAAATGCTGACAATTTATGTGACCACAGAGCAATGATCAAAATCAGAAAATTAGCATTGATTCAATACTATAAAGTATCTTATTCAGTTTTTTTTTAATTTATTTTTTTATTGAAGGATAGTTGCTTTTCAGAATTTTGTTGTTTTCTGTCAAACCTCAGCATCAATCAGCCATAGGTACACATATATCCCCTCCCTCTTGAAACTCCCTCCCATCTCTCTCCCCATTCCACCCCTCTAGGTTGACACAGAGCCCCTGTTTGAGTTTCCTGAACCATTCAGCAAATTCCTGTTGGCTATCTATTTTACATATGGTAATATAAGTTTCCATGTTGCTCTTTCCACACATCTCAGCCTCCCTCTCCTTTCCCTATGTCTATAAGTCTATTCTCTATATTTGTTTCTCCATTACTGCCCTGTAAATAAATTCTTTAGTACCATTTTTCTAGATTCCATATATATGGGTTAGAATATGATATTTATCTTTCTCTTTCTGACTCACTTCACTCTGTGTAATAGGTTCTAGGTTCACCCACCTCATCAGAACTGACTCAGATGCATTCCTTTTTATGGCTGAGTAATATTCCATTGTGTATATGTACCACAACTTCTTTATCCATTCATCTGTTGATGAGCATCTAGGTTGCTTCCGTGTTTTAGCTATTGCAAATAGTGCTGCAATGAACAATGGGATACATGTGTCTTTTTCAATTTTGTTTTCCTCAGGATATATGCCTAAGAGTGGGATTGCTGGGTCATATGGCAGTTTTCTTCCTAGTTTTTTAAGAAATCTCCATACTGTCTTCCATAGTGTCTGTATTAATTTACATTCCCACTAAAAGTGCAAGAGCATTCCCTGTTTTCCACACCCTCTCCAGCATTTATTGTTTGTAGACTTTTTGATGACAGCCATTCTGACTAATGTGAGGTGATATCTCATTATAGTTCTGACTTGAATTTCCCTAATAATTCATGATGTTGAGCATCTTTTCATGTATTTGTTAGCCATCTGTATGTCTTCTCTGGAGAAATGTCTTTTAGGTTTTTTCCCCACTTTTTGATTGGGTTGTTTGTTTTTCTGGCTTTGAGTTGTATGAGCTGCTTGTATATTTTGGAAATTAATCCTTTGTCAGCTGTTTCATTTGCTATTCTTTTCTCCCGTTCTGAGTGATGTCTTTTCACCTTGCTGATAGTTTCTCTTGTTGTGCAAAAGCTTTTAAGTTTAATCAGGCCCCACTTGTTTACTTTTGTTTTTATCTCCATATAATGTATCTTATTCAGTTTTGCTAACTGTCCCGTTCATCTCCTTTTTCTGGTTCAAGTTCCAGCCCAGGGTCATATTTGCCTTCAGTTGTCGTGTCTCCTTAGTATGCTTCAATTTGGAACAGTTACTGAATCTTTCTTTATCTTTCAGGACTTCAGCAATTTTGAAGAGTCAGTTATTTGGGGGCCAGTTATTTTGTAGAATACCCCTCAAATTAGGAAATCTATTTTTAATTAATTAATCTGACAGACATTTATTGAGTGTTAGCCGGGGAACCAGCAAACGCTATCCTGACCTTCAGGAGATTTGTGGAGAGTTTTATTTGTTATTATTTTATTTATTTATTTTTGGTTTTACGGGGTCTTTGTTGCTGCACGGGCTTTTCTCTAGTTGCAGTGAGTGGGGGCTACTCTCTACTGGTGGTGCATGAGCTTCTCATTTCAGCCGCTTCTCTGGTTGTAGAGCACAGGCTTCAATGCACGGGCTTAGTTGCTCCAAGGCATGTGGGATCTTTCCGGATCAGGGATTGAACCCATGTCTCTTGTGTTGGTAGGCAGATTCTTTACCACTGAGCCACCAGGGAAGCCTGGGAAATCTATTTTTTGTTGTTTTGCTTTTTGTTTGTTTGGCTGTGCTGGGTCTTCGCTGCTGCACACAGGCTGTCTTGAGTTGTGGTGTGAGGTATATGCAGGTGNGCATCTAGGTTGCTTCCGTGTTTTAGCTATTGCAAATAGTGCTGCAATGAACAATGGGATACATGTGTCTTTTTCAATTTTGTTTTCCTCAGGATATATGCCTAAGAGTGGGATTGCTGGGTCATATGGCAGTTTTCTTCCTAGTTTTTTAAGAAATCTCCATACTGTCTTCCATAGTGTCTGTATTAATTTACATTCCCACTAAAAGTGCAAGAGCATTCCCTGTTTTCCACACCCTCTCCAGCATTTATTGTTTGTAGACTTTTTGATGACAGCCATTCTGACTAATGTGAGGTGATATCTCATTATAGTTCTGACTTGAATTTCCCTAATAATTCATGATGTTGAGCATCTTTTCATGTATTTGTTAGCCATCTGTATGTCTTCTCTGGAGAAATGTCTTTTAGGTTTTTTCCCCACTTTTTGATTGGGTTGTTTGTTTTTCTGGCTTTGAGTTGTATGAGCTGCTTGTATATTTTGGAAATTAATCCTTTGTCAGCTGTTTCATTTGCTATTCTTTTCTCCCGTTCTGAGTGATGTCTTTTCACCTTGCTGATAGTTTCTCTTGTTGTGCAAAAGCTTTTAAGTTTAATCAGGCCCCACTTGTTTACTTTTGTTTTTATCTCCATATAATGTATCTTATTCAGTTTTGCTAACTGTCCCGTTCATCTCCTTTTTCTGGTTCAAGTTCCAGCCCAGGGTCATATTTGCCTTCAGTTGTCGTGTCTCCTTAGTATGCTTCAATTTGGAACAGTTACTGAATCTTTCTTTATCTTTCAGGACTTCAGCAATTTTGAAGAGTCAGTTATTTGGGGGCCAGTTATTTTGTAGAATACCCCTCAAATTAGGAAATCTATTTTTAATTAATTAATCTGACAGACATTTATTGAGTGTTAGCCGGGGAACCAGCAAACGCTATCCTGACCTTCAGGAGATTTGTGGAGAGTTTTATTTGTTATTATTTTATTTATTTATTTTTGGTTTTACGGGGTCTTTGTTGCTGCACGGGCTTTTCTCTAGTTGCAGTGAGTGGGGGCTACTCTCTACTGGTGGTGCATGAGCTTCTCATTTCAGCCGCTTCTCTGGTTGTAGAGCACAGGCTTCAATGCACGGGCTTAGTTGCTCCAAGGCATGTGGGATCTTTCCGGATCAGGGATTGAACCCATGTCTCTTGTGTTGGTAGGCAGATTCTTTACCACTGAGCCACCAGGGAAGCCTGGGAAATCTATTTTTTGTTGTTTTGCTTTTTGTTTGTTTGGCTGTGCTGGGTCTTCGCTGCTGCACACAGGCTGTCTTGAGTTGTGGTGTGAGGTATATGCAGGTGACTATGTCCACCCCAAGCTGGAATCCTTAGAGGCAGAAGTACAGTTTAGTGGGTTTATGGGGAAGGGAAACTCTGCACAGGTGTGTTCCAATAGATGCTCAATCAGTGCTAAGATAGTCTCAGTGAGAATGTCAGAAAGAATATTCTGGAAGAAATCAGGCATAGTAACTGAGTGATAGTGGTTTTTACTGCTGCTTGTATATAGTCCTGTTGGCTCATTCAGTAAAAAATCCACCTGCATGCAGGAGACCTGGGTTCAATCTCTGGGTTGGAAAGATCCCCTGGAGGAAGGCAAGGCAACCCACTTCAGGGTGCTTAATTGGAGAATCCCTTTGGGCAGAAGCGACTGTCAGACTGCAGTTCATGGGGTCACAAAGAGTCAGACACAACTGAATAGCTAAGAACACACGCGCACACACATATAACACTGTCTTTAGTAGCTATTTCAACCCATGCAAGCTCAGGTGTGTTTTGCGCGTGGCATACTGGATAATGGCAGTCACCAAGTGAAAAATGGGATCCTTAGGCAGATAGGTTTGAGAGATGTTATCTGTATCAAACATATCTATGTCTCCGCTCGCATCTTCTTGCACTGTTGTATTCCAGCCATTGCCATGACAACTCCACTGTGGGCAGGTACCTCACTTCAGCCACACCATGTGTTTTCTGCTCCATAGTTCCTTCCACCACCTGGCATAACACATGTTATTTATTCATTTGATTATGCCCTCTTCTTCCAGTAGAAGTAAGTCCTATGATTATTTCCATGTATGTAAGAATGTGAGTTCTGTGAATATTTATTTGAACATAGCTGTGTGTTAGTCACTGTTGTATTTAAATGTTTCATTCACTGCACCCCCTGTACCTACAACAGTGATTAACACGTGGCAGTGTTCAAGAATTATTTGTTAATTTAATTAAAACTACGCAAAGAAGAGAGTGATAAGATTATGGACAAGAGATAGGTGAACCACTTGTGCTATCCTTGGACTTTGCAGTTGCATGCTTTCATTATAAATAACTTTCATTTTTGATTGGGCTAGGAATTGGGTTTTTAGGAGGAACTTGCAACTGAAAGAATCCCAGTACACTATGGAACTAAATGTGTCTAAATATTATTCCCTTGTAGCAAAATGGGAAATCTATTGCTATCTGCCCAGCCTACCTTACAGACCTGTTAACATTTGTGAAGCTCAATTGAATTACTACGTATGGAAGCACCTGGCTGACTTCAACATAATTCTGCCATGTGTGATATTGTGATTCACTACCAGGTAAATAATGGAATCCTAGCATTAAAAGGAAATTTAAACTGGGAAACTGTGTTACTTATAAGTTATCAGAAAAGATGTTCTGGCAGTCCAAAGTTCTCATCTAGAGACAGGATTCTACCTAGCTCCACTGAGTAAACTTACAGGGATAAAGGAGAACCAAGAATAAAACTGTTCAACAAGTTGGAAAAAAAAAAAGAAAAAGAGCAAGTGGTAGGGGTTAGGGGACTTGCAGATAACCATGCCCAGACCCCTTCTTTTTATAGACAAGGCCAAGAAAACATCAATGTTTTATTCAAGGTTATATAGCTACTTCAGTGGCGGAATCGAGACCAGAAACCTAAGTCTCTTGGCTTCCAATCCCACACTCTTTCCAATACCACAAATTCACAATTTTCTACTTCTGAAGGTTTTCTCTGTGTTTTTCCTTCTTCTTAGTTTTTGGAGATAAAGCATAGTTTTGGGGATCAAACTTGAAGTCTTCTCCATTTCAATATTTGACCAATGGAAGAATTTTCAGACAGAAGAAAAGAGAGCAAGGAGGAAATTCTTCTTCCCGTATTCCAGAGCATTCCTGCCCAAGAAAATCTCAATAGCTGAAGCCGTTGGCTGCCACCTCTGTTCAAAGGCCCAAGACTCTTTCTTCCAAAGTCTCTTGGCTCTGAGAGCTTTAAATTACACTGGTCTTGTATTAATTCCTGCAGGTCTTTTCACAAACATTGAACTAGGTAATAAAAGAAGATCGACTTTCAAAGAGAAAGGAGAAAACATCCACATCACTATATGAAACGTGAGGAGTACACGAACAGGAGTGGAATGTTTGAAGACGGGGTCCACTCTTTATGGAGCCGTTTCTAGGATCACGATCAGCCCTTGAAATAATGGTGAAAGGGCTGCGCAATCACTGGCACCTGGCCTGTCTCCTGTGCCCTTTCTACAGCCACCAGCATGGTCTTGCTCCCTCTATTCCTGCTCCTGGCTCTCAGTCTCATCACACATCTTGAGATGGGAAAGAAATGTCAAGTTGGGACTTCCCTTGTGGTCCAGCAGTTAGGAATTTGCCTGCCAACACACAAGGCACAGGTTCGATCCCTGCTCTGGGAGGATCCCACATGCCTCAGGTCAACTAAGCCTGTGGGCCACAACTACTGACCTCACTTGCTCTAACTATTGAAGCTCTCGTGAACTAGAGCCTGGTGCTCTGCAACAAGGGAAGCCACTGCAAAAAAAAAAAGAGAGAGAGAAACTATCTCAATGAGAACCCGTACACTGCAAAGACGAGTCGCCCCTGCTCACTGCAACTAGAGAAAGCCCTAGCATAGCCACAAAGACCCAGCACAGCTAAACATAAACACATTTCTAAAATAATAAAGTTTAGAAATGTCACGTTGGCAGTGGCATGCAGAGATCTGAAGCTCGGAGATATATTTTGGGGTCACTCAAGCCTTACAGATTTTCCCAGTAGAGGGAGCTAGCTCACGAACAGCCCAAAGGCCAGGCCGTCTCCGCTTGACTCAGGACAACTCGGAAGACCCGCTCTGACTTCTGCTGGCTGAGTCTGTCATGACCCCACACTGTTCAGCTTCTCCCTCTGTCCATGAAAGCTTCTTTACCTCCCTTTCCTCAGGTGTTGATACCCAGGACACTCCCAGTCAACCTCCTGCCCATCAAACTCCATCTGAGAGTCTGCTCTCCAGGGAACCCAACTTGCAGAACACCCCCTTGCCCCGTTGTTTCATCTGTGCTTCTGGGTTCCCTATTTCTTGACTCGCTGATGGAATTTCCCAGTTTTTCAAGAATTAACTCGACCATGTGTTCTGTTCTGTGTTTCCCAGAACCTGCCAGTTCAGCTGTTCTCTTTTGGTCTCAGCACTAGGAAACACCTTCCAGTCACTCGCTAAATCCTACTAGCTGAGGCTTTATTTGTGGGGACCCTGATGTTCATGCCGTGGGACAGGGTGAAGACCAAATCCTCTGTTTGGGATGGATGAGCAGAGAAAGTAAAGTGCTAGCATCCTGAAAGGGCCATTGGGTCCACTGAAGTGGGATAAAAAGAACCACAATCCAAGACAGAAGATGTGGCAACCATCCGAGGACACAGGCACCGCTTGAAATCCCGTGAGGAGACTGAACCGCAAAGCTACTGCTGAAGTACCAGGCGAGGCCCTAAAATTGTGAGGTCTTGGATGAAATTTGATAGAAAATAAAATTTTCTGTTTATCCCCAATTGTCTGCTTTTTGCCTAAATTCATTTGAATTTCTGAGCTTATCACCATTCCTCAACTTGTATATATATATATATATATATACTCATGCTGCTGCTGCTGCTGCTGCTAAGTCGCTTCAGCCGTGTCCGACTCTCTGCGACCCCAAAGACAGCAACCCACCAGGCTTCCCCATCCCTGGGATTCTCCAGGCAAGAACACTGAAGTGGGTTGCCATTTCCTTCTCCAATGCATGAAAGTGCAAAGTCAAAGTGAAGTCGCTCAGTCGTTTCCGACTCTTAGCGACCCCATGGACTGCAGCCTACCAGGCTCCTCCATCCATGGGATTTTCCAGGCAAGAGTACTGGAGTGGGGTGCCATTGCCTACTCCAATATATCATAGTGTTGTACTATTATTTATTTATTTTTAATATTTAATTATTTTAAATTAACTTAAAATTTGTCCACAGGTAGTTTACTTTCTCAACTGAATTACAGTGTCCTGTCTTCCACTTCCGTGGATTCATTTCTGGAAATAAATATTTAATGTACTTAATGAATAAATATATACACAGAAGAGAATGGCCAGATCGTCATGCCAACAGCATGGTTTGTTTCTGGGTCCAGCTGAACCTGAAGACCTCCCCCAAAGCCTTTTAGTTACAGGCATCAATATGTTCCCTGTTTCGCTTGTGCNCTTAATGAATAAATATATACACAGAAGAGAATGGCCAGATCGTCATGCCAACAGCATGGTTTGTTTCTGGGTCCAGCTGAACCTGAAGACCTCCCCCAAAGCCTTTTAGTTACAGGCATCAATATGTTCCCTGTTTCGCTTGTGCCAGTTGGAGGTGAGTTTTCAATAAAAGAACTTGTAGTTAGAACTCTGGCATACCACGTGACTTTGGGGAAAGTCATTAAATGTCCTTGAACTTGTTTCCCAAGTAGCAAAAGGGTAAAACCCTGCCTACCTAAAAAGGGAATAGATGTTGTTATATTCCCTCAAGTATTACAGGTTCCCTCAAGCTACAGGTTCACCTGAATTCCAACTGCTAGCATTTCAGTATCTTTGCCAGAAGTCTTCTTAGCTAGACCAGTTTCTGCCCCATCTACTCACCCCGAGCAGCAAGTATATAGTTTCCCCAACTCCCNCATATAACTCGCATAAGTTCAGGTGTTACAATGAGTTGCTTTGATGCACTTATATGCTGCAAGATGATTACCACCAAAGCTTTAGCCAACATATCCACATCTTTTTTGTGTAAAATGGTGAGACTATTTAAGATCTGTAGTAACTTTCCATTACACAATGCAGAGTTACTAACTATAGTCACCATGCTGCAGTTTAGATCCCTAGGACTTATTCACCTTATAACTGGAAGTCTGTACCCTTTGACCAACATTTCCCCATTTTCCCAGCCCCTGGTAATGACCACTCTACTCTCTGAGTTCACAAATGCAGTAACATTTGAACCACTGGGGAATGTTGGTATGTGAAAGTTGTTTATATTATTCTTGCAACCTTACTCTGACATTATTTCAAAGCTAAAAACTTTCTGAAACAAGGCAAACCAACAATAAGCACACTACTATAATTATGATTCCAGTAAGTAGTANATGCAGTAACATTTGAACCACTGGGGAATGTTGGTATGTGAAAGTTGTTTATATTATTCTTGCAACCTTACTCTGACATTATTTCAAAGCTAAAAACTTTCTGAAACAAGGCAAACCAACAATAAGCACACTACTATAATTATGATTCCAGTAAGTAGTAATTTTCAATTATTAAAAACCTAATTTTTAAGGCAGAACACTCAAAAGCTATTTTAAAAGGCTTTCTTTAAAAAAAATTCCTTATTTGCTTTTGGCTGTGCTGGATCTTTGTTGCTTTGAAGGGCTTTCTCTAGACACGATGCGCAGGGTACTCTCTGTTGCAGGGTATGGGCTTCTCATCACAGCGGTCTTTCTTCTTGCAGAGCATGGGCTTTAGACATATGTAGTTGCACTGCATGGACTTAGTTGTTCCTAGGCATGTGGGATCTTCCTGGACCGGAATCCAAACAGTGGCCCCTGCATTGGCAGATAGATTCTTATCCACTGCACCACCAGGGAAGTCCCTTAAAAGGTTTTCTTCCCCCCCCCCCAAAACTNTGCACTGCATGGACTTAGTTGTTCCTAGGCATGTGGGATCTTCCTGGACCGGAATCCAAACAGTGGCCCCTGCATTGGCAGATAGATTCTTATCCACTGCACCACCAGGGAAGTCCCTTAAAAGGTTTTCTCCCCCCCCCCCCAAAACTTTTTTTTTTTAATTTTTACTGAGGCGAACATCACATAACATGAACATAACCATTGTGAAGTGAATGACTCAGTGGCATTTTGTGCTTCGACTGTTGTGCCAGCACCGTCTCTGTCCAGTTCAGAATGCTTCACCATCCCTGAAGGAAACCCAGGGACTTCTAAGCAGTAACTCTCCGTCTCATCCTTCTCTTGGCCTCTGGCTGCCTCCATAAATTTGCCTGTTCTGGATATTTCATATAAATGAAATCATTCAATGTGCGTCCTCTTATGTCTGGCTTACCTCATTTAGCATAATGGTTTTGAGGTTCATCCACGTTGTGGCATGTACCAATAGGTCATTTTTTATGGCTAAACAATATTCCATTGTATAATTATCTCAGAATTTGTTTATCCATTAATCTGTTGAGAACTCTTTGGGCTCTTTCCACCTTTTGGCAATTGAATAGTGCTATTACGAACACGGGTATGTATGTATTAATAATAGAACACCAAAATTCTTCTGTTTTTAATGTTTATTGATAGACATTATAAGTTCATGCCTGAAGTATATCTAAACTGAGACTTCTTGTATATACAAGTCAATTCGGTTTTGTGTGTGAGTTGGACTGGGTTTGGTTTCTGTCAACTTGGAAGAATCCTGACTGCTACAAACTTTAAAATAGCTCTCAAAATGTTGTTTTTTGGATCTATGTGGTTAGGAGGAAATCTGTTCATTAAGAATACCTTTTTGAAATATAGCCAAGTAAAATTTTCTGAAGTTCAGCACTCTTTTGTACCCAAGAAACTTGAATAAGAATCTGAAATATTTCTGAACTAGAAGAATGATTTCAGTTTAGCACAAAACATTCCTGAACTGTATCTGCCACCACAACAGGATAATCATAACACAGAGCTTTTGAATCAGAAGCTTTTTGCATGTGCCAGATTTAAAGAAATTCATAGCACTGTGTTCGTGAAAGAATTTGAACGTTAAAAACCATCTCTCTCCTAAGTCACTGGATAATCATTTTTAGCAACTCATCTGAACAGAAGACCTTAAACACAAATACTGTTCTTTATTTCTTCTCTCAACATTTGCTTCCTGCCATCCATCTTTCAGCTCTTGCGGTCAAAGGAACTTCAGATTTTCTTTTCAAAAGTCTTCTAGGAATTGCCTTTGGCTTACTTGATAAAATCCTCACTGCATACATTTCTTCAGAAGAATATGGTTTCATCTGATTTCTGTTGAAGAAAAACCAAGCAATTGGAGAATTTATCTGCTGACAGCCTTAAAAGGAGATCCCACATTTCATCACCTTCAGTTCATTTTGATCTTGGGGTTCTTGACTCACCCGGTTTATGAGGATGCAGATATGGTGTCAGTTCTGTCCAGGTTCCCTCCGTGACATGGTGGATCAGCAGTGGAATTTGTATCTCCTTCTGCCCCTTGAATCTCTTTCCTCTCTTGTTCTTCCCTCAAGGCTACTATGGATTGAGCCAATCAAATACCCAATTCCCAGAAACGTGATCACGGTAGAAGACATTCTAATTCAGCCTGACTTGTTCACTTGAGCTGAGGCGGACTGAGGAATCATCAGTCATTTGGGGAAAACATGTTTGGAAATGGTCATGACCTGAAAAGTAAAAGGAGAAGAGAGGACAGAAAGGATGGGGGGAGTTAAAGAGATAAAGAGAAGAAAAGGGAGGGGAGGAAGGGAGAGAGATTTTCTTGGTTTATATGACTGAAAAGACAGAGGAATCTATCTTCAGGTAAGGCTTGATCAAGTAGATCAATGACCTCCCCAAGGACCAGGCTTTTCTGCATCTCTTCTCTATCCATGACAGGATCAAGATGATCACCACGAGCCCTCGGGGCTATACACTTTTTTTCTTTCACCCAAAAGGAAATAGATCCAGAATTTCCACTTGAAAGTCCCCCAAGTCTTGCTGATTGGATGGACATAGGTCACATGCTCATCTCTGCGTCAGTTACTGTGGCAAGCAGGGAGATGAGCAGGATAGACTATGTTCATTGGATGAGTCAAGGTCATGTGTCCCACCCATAGAAACAGAGCAGAGATCAGCACCCCCAGACCCACGTAGATCCCTAGCAGAAACTTGGGGCTATAAGCAAGTGGGCAACAGGGAAGTGGGAACGGAATCAAATAATGTACACATATTCATCTTCCTGTTTGGCCAGACAACTTCACATTTTGATAATTCCTCCTTTTTAATCTCCATTGGATTCTGCTACTTATAGCCAAAGAATGTTAACTAAAGACATACTCTTGGAACAGTGAAGAGAGGAAAACCAGTGGCCTAACTTTCAGGGAGAGGTTGGACACTTAGCTTATACAAGAGGACAGTAACAGAGCCGGGGTGGCACTGCCCACCAATCCACTCACCACTAGAGATGCCAAAGTGAGCAGCTCTTCCCCCAGCCCCTCTTTGTTCTGTCTTTCCTCCCAAGGTGTGACTATATCACCAAGAATTATGTGATTCTAGTGTTCATTTCATTAAGATGGCCCCACACCAGCCCCTGCTATAACCTTTATTCAAAAGGAACAGAATGGCTGGAGAAAGAATGGGCAGAATAGCGCTTATTGCATAAGTCAGGCTCCAGTGTGGCTTGTTTTTGGAGGGTTTTCAAAGGTAACTTTCCTAAAGGACTTTCAAGGAACATTTTTGCAAAAACACTTTTTCAAGAGACGTTTCGCTGGTTTATTAAATTGGACTCCATCGTACCCAGACAGATAACTATCACCCATGAGAATCTAATGAAGCTGACCAGTAGGAGGGATAGAATATCACTGTGTCTACAAACATGACAGTTTGATGGTTTGGCTCATATTGAGCAGTTATTAAAATGGGTCTCAGTACTTTGTGCACGGTTAGACCTTAATGAATATTGTGACATGGTATGGCCGATTTAGACAAAACAGTCGTGCCTGGTAATGTATCTTGGTGAGATAGTCTAGACCCTGCATGCTTGAATGCTGTTTGGGGCATTTCATGGTGGTTTAGTGCACAGAGAGAGGTGTCCTAACTTCTAATACCACTTCTGCCATGAACTATTTGTGTGATCTGGGGAAAATTACATAAGTTCTCCGAGTCTCAGGTTTCCCCCATGGTGAAATGGGAAGAAAAATGCTTACTCTACTTGTTTTTCAGAGTTATTAAAAATCAGTGGCCTGTGCTCTCTTGGGCAGCAGCTCGATGTCTTTTAGGGCAGAATGGATGCTATACAAAAGGAAAATTATTCAGACGGAAAAAAATTTTGGTGCCTCCAGAGACATTCAGTGAACAGTTTATCCTGCCTAATGCACCCTTGGATGTTGAAATAGAACCCAGTACAAAAGTATAACCCACCAGTAAGCATAAAGTCTCCAGAACTCCACAGAAATCCTAATGAAACTGGTATTTCTACTTCTGTGTTGCCAACCCCCAACTTATGGTCTTTGACCCAAAAAGCTCAGGAAAGGTATAAATTAAGAAAAATAGTCTCTGCTCTCCAGAGCAAAGCCTAATGCTAAATCAAACAATGAAAGAGACTTTGAGAGCCAAACACCCAGCTCCAGATTTCCCAAGCAGAAAAAGTAAATATAATGGGACCTACTTATGGTAAATTTGGACCTTGTGATATATAGTGTCGTGGAATGAGGCTTAGGTTGTTCCAAGCAAAGTTCAGGTCTGTGGTTATTGAATCCCTTCTCCTGGTGAAGTTGTTTCACAATTTAAACATTAGGAAGTATCTTTTCTGCATCAGCCTAAACCCTGCCTCAGGTTGCTTCTCTCAAGGGTCTGGCAAGGCTTGTGAAGCTACAGACTTGTCTTCTGTTCATTATTGTCATTGCTTTATCACTGTCCATTCTTTTGAAGGATGTAGCTAAAAAAAAAAAAAGTGTCTCCAGGAACCTAGCATATCCCCTCTTGGTACCTACCTAGCAGAAAGACATTCAGGGACTTCTCTGGCAGTCCAGTGGTTGAGACTCCGAGCTCTGAATGCAAGGAGAGCAGATTCAATCCCTGGTTGAGGAATTAGGATCCCACATGCCTTGGGGCATGGCCAAGAAAATGCAAAAAGAGAAAGATACTGTCATGCACGTCCACCATAGACAAACAAAAAGTGCTTAAAGCTGGACTGTTTGTAGTAGCCCTAAAGTGGAAACAGGTAGGTATTTAAATTAATTTTCCAACTTTCTTCATTATTTCAACATGTGAAAACTATAGGAAATTAGATTGGTTTTAGAGAATCCAAGGAGACTGAGAATTCTCTCAAAAGGAAAGTTTTATCCCTTCCTAGAATGACTAACAATTTGTGTGTGTGTCTGTGTGTGAAATGGGGTATTTTCAGTAAACCCACACGTGACAGGTGAATTACCAGCAAAGTTGTTAAGCAGTGACACAAGGACTTCCCAGATTCCCCAGTGGTTAAGACTCTGCACTCCCACTGCAGGGAATGTGGGTCTAGTCCCTGGTCCAGGAACTAAGCTCCCACATGCTTTGAGGTCCACCTTCAAAAAATTATGGCCGGACAAAAGTAAAATTATATTTTTTAAAAAGAAGTGGCACCACTCAGCTGTCTCACGACACAGGGAGTAGGAAGGAAGAGAAATCTCCCCAAGATAACTCAAGCAAAGATGGAGTTAGGTAAGGATCCCAGGGAAACCTGAGGGGCTCAGCTAGAGGAAAGACAATTGGCAGCCACATCCTCCTTGTCTCGAGTTCCACGGTGTCTCGTCGTTGTCACTTTCTGCCTGTTCTGTCCGTCTCATTTCTCTCCAACATGCAATTCTCTCCAATTGCTTGTTAGGTAGCCTGATGCCAATCAACCCACTCGATGGCTTTGGGCTGAGTCTATGTGACCCTCCAGTCTGGCTAATTGACTTTATTTCTCTCTCCCTGGAGATGCATTTTTAGACACTCAATAAATATTAACTGACTTGGTAGACACTCAATAAAAGTAAATACCCATGAATCACTTGGTAGACACTTAATAAATATTAATTTTTTCCCCTTCAGAGAATGAACACCACTGGAGTAGAAAAGAATGTTTGTTTGATAGTGGGTTCATGAAGCAATATTCTTTTCCCTGCCCTCCACATATGTAAGGTAGAGAAAATACTTCCAGTTGGGTAAAGCACCCTTCTGGAAAGACCTCAGAAGTTCTGACCAATTTGGCAAATCTACAAGATTGAACCAGGTCACTATTGTTTCTTAAATCAACACACTTTGTGGCTATGAGAAGGTGTTTATTTTCATATCCCCAAAGTTGCGATTTATGATTTTATTATATAGTAAAGAAAGAATAAAAAACCCATTCAACCTACACCTAGGTGAGGGCTGTGGATGACTTTTGTGTTAACTCTGCTATAAATAAGTCTAAATCTTGATTGGGAGTTGAAGTGACATATAACCTAAATGCTCAACTCTCTTGTGATGAAGCATAAAATAGGATCAGATCAGTGACCTTTAGCATACACTCCAGAGGTGACATGTATGACAATTTCCACTGGCCCACAGACTAGCTCTACAAGGTAAATGCCTATAGAATAGTCTGTGTTTGTTCGCACCACACCCCATCCATTCTCCACCCTTCCCTCCCCTGTTCCTATGGCAGTCTGGCCCCTGCTGACCAGAGCTCTTTGTAAGTGACTCTTCTGGTTGGGTTTTGACAGAGGGAGCCCCTGGTAATGCTACCCTTAGACCCAGGCAACAGAGGCCAGTCCTGGGCCCGATGTTTTATATAGCAATATAGGCCATAAACACATGCAATAAATAAACAAGTAAATATATATATATATATGTGTGTGTGTATAAAGATTAAAAGACACATGGGGGACACATGGGACCACCACACATGGTGGTCTAGTGGCTAAGACTTTGTCCTCCCACTGCAGGGGACCTGGGTTTGATCCTTGGTCAGCGAACTAAGATCCTGCATGCCTCAGAGCAACTAGGCCTGTGGTCCACAAGATGCAACAAAAGATCCTGTATGCTACAACTGAGACCAGATGCAGCCAAATAAATACATAAATAATTATTATTCTTAAAAAAAGACACATGGGCACTTTTATTTCTTGGAAGAGAGCACTACCATCAGAGTGAACAATGCTCAGTGGGCAGGTGAACTTAATGGCTGAGACGTTAGATGAGAGAAAAGACATTAGCTTGCTAAATCTGTCCCCTTTCAGAAGCACAACAGGTTTCAGAATAATGAAGTATTGTTTGTTGGTGGTGCTAGGTACCCATGTTCTTGCTTCTCTTTGGTTGTTTTAATTCAAGCTCTGTGTATTTAATATTTACAATGCTGTCACCTGTTGGCCAAGGAAGGCTGTGTGTATGCAGTCCAGATGTCACCTGAGTGAGGCATGAAACTGATTCTCTACATTTGGCAACTGGATGAACATCAAATGCTAAGATGTTAAATAGATTTGTGTTATAAAAAAGATGTTAAATAGATTTGTGTTATAAAACTATTTTTAAAGGTTCTGTTAAACTTAAAAATGCTTAGATTTTGAAAAGTAATAATTTTTGAAGGGTCTAGAACAAAAAGTTTTTAAAGGAAAATATGAAAAAGAATTTAAAAGTTTTTATATTTACTTTGCAAGTTTTATGAAACTTTGCTGAAATGTTAAGTACAATACAATTGTATTTCAGCTTTAATCTTTCCACCTTTATTATCAACAAAATATAAATTATATGAAATCTAGATAATAGAACATAGTGATTTTCCTGAAATTAAGATAGAAATTAATTTTATGGACTATATAGGGAATACTTTATAAATTGATTCTGCCTTTTCATACTGTTCATGGGGTTCTCAAGGCAAGAATACTGAAGTGGCTTGCCATTTCCTTCTCCAGTGGACCACATTCTGTCAGTCCTCTCCACCATGACCCACCCATCTTGGGTTGCCTCGCAGGCATGGCTTGGTTTCATTGAGTTAAACAAGGCTGTGGTCCTAGTGTGATTAGATTGACTAGTTTTCTGTATGGTTTCAGTGTGTCTGCCCTCTGATGCCCTCTTGAAACACCTACCATCTTACTTGGGTTTCTCTTACCTTGGGCATGGGGTATCTCTTCATGGCTGCTCCAGCAAAGCACAGCCGCTGCTCCTTACCTTGGACGAGGGGTATCTCCTTACCGCTGAAGTTCCTGACCTTCAAGTGGCATAGCTCCTCTGGCCACAGCTCCTTAGGTTGCTCCTCCTGGCTGCCAGCCCTGGCCTCGGGTGTGGGTGGCTCCTCCCACAGATAAGAAAGCCTTCTTCCGCAATCAAAGCAAAGAAATAAAGGAAAAGAACAGAATGGGAAAGACTAGAGATCTCTTCAAGAAAATTACAGATATCAAGGGAAAATTTCATGCAAAGATGGGCTCGATAAAGGACAGAAATGGTATGGACACAACAGAAGCAGAAGATATTAAGAAGAGGTGGCAAGAATACACGGAAGAACTGTACAAAAAAGATCTTCATGACCCAGATAATCATGATGATGTGATCACTCATCTAGAACCAGACATCTTGGAATGTGAAGTCAAGTGGGCCTTAGAAAGCATCACTACGAACAAAGCTAGTGAAGGTGATGGAATTCCAATTGAGCTGTTTCAAATCCTGAAAGATGATGCTGTGAAAGTGCTGCANAAAAAAAAAAAAAAAAACGCAAAAAAACGGAGACATAATGAGTTATTGGTGATAGATAATGTATCCAGTTTCAGTTTAATGTGCTCAGGCACATTTAAGAGGAGATGTCCAGTTGGTAGTTAGATGTCCAGGTGGAAGAGAGCACTGGAAATGGATTAGGCAGGAGATACACATTTAGAGCAACCATCCTATAGCTGAAGCCAAAAAAAGAATCTGACAGCCCAAGGAGCGTGTGAAGGATGGGATGAGAAGTCAATTTGGGGTAAATCTCTGAAGAACATCAGTATTTAAAGGATAGGCAGTGGGAACAAATTCTATAATTAAAAATCTGTGACCTTTGTCCAGGGTCTGTTTATTTGTTATCTCAATCATTTAAAACTAATATTTTATTTTTAATTTATTTTAAAAAGCTAACTTCTGAAAGGACAGATTTTATTAGCCTAAAGATTTCCTAAGAAAAGATATAAGCATCTGAATGCAGAGTTCCAAAGAATAGCAAGAAGTGATAAGAAAGTCTTCTTCAGCGATCAATGCAAAGAAATAGAGGAAAAGAACAGAATGGGAAATATTAACAATCTCTTCAAGAAAATTAGAGATACCAAGGGAACATTTCATGTAGAGATGGGCTCGATAAAGGACGGAAATGGTATGGACCTAACAGAAGCAGAAGATATTAAGAAGAGGTGGCAAGAATACACAGAAGAACTGTACAAAAAAGATCTTCATGACCCAGATAATCATGATGATGTGATCANGTAAGATGATTACTCAGCTATTACACAGGATGAAATTTTATCAATAGCCACAATATGGATTGTCTAATAGATACAAGGTTGCTGACGCTGAAAAGAGTCACTGAAGGGAGTTATTGAAAGGAATCCAAGCAGATACCCTTTCTCATGATCTCAGTTCTGAGAACTGCATGCAGGTTTACTCGTTCTCAGAATAGGAACTGATAAGCAACAGAGAATCCTTGAGAAATAGAAAACAGCATGCAGGAATCCTCCTGGTAAATGTTCCCTGACAGGGAAATACTGTCTATGATCATTGGAATGGGATTTTTCTGGAGTGCAGCAATCATTACATTGTCTGCAGCCTAGGGTTCCATGTTGGATACCTCTTTGAAGCTAGTCTTGTATTCTTATATTTCACATATATAGTCCCTGGCCCTCCTCACTTCCCCAAAGAGGAAAAGAGACAAAGAACTAAAAGGGTTAATTAAGAAATACTGATGGGTTACTAAAAAAATCCAACAGTTCAAAATCAGTGACCCATGATGTGGTTGGTACAGTGGACATCCACTGGAGCAATTCCTTAATTCTTTTTTTTGGAAACTGGCTCTCACTGACCACAGTTGATGGGTGAGCAGGGAACACAAGCTGGGCCAATCACATTGTCTCTCTGGAAATTTAGAACTTAGACTATTTAAAAAATAATTTTGAAAAAAAAATCTTTATTTGAAACAATCTCAAACTTACAGAAAATTTACAAGACAGTACAAAGATATTTGTTGCTTCCTAAACTGTGTGAAAGCAAGCTCCTGACATGATGCCTCATCATGCCACATCATACTCTTCACTGAATTTCAGTCATCAAAAGCAGGAAATTAACACTGATAACGGCTACCAGTTCATCCTCAGGCCACTCAAGTTCTTTCAGCATTCCATGTTCTTTATAGTTAAAGGGTCCAGTTAAGAATTATGACATTTCCCTTTATTAGAGCTTGGAATTTTAAAAGTGATATATGGCCTTCCCAGGTGGCTCAGTGGTAAAGAATCCATCTGCAATGCAGGAGATCCAGTTTCAGTCCTTGGGTCGGGAAAATTCCCTGGAGAAGGAAATGGCTACCCCCTCTAGTATTCTTGCCTGGGAAATCCCATGGACAGAGGAGCTTGGCCGGCTACAGTTCATGGGGTTGCAAAAGAGTTGGAAAGACGAAATGACTAAAGAATAACAAAAATGACACATAGTAAAACAAACCCATATACAAAGGTTTCCAGAGGAACATCTTCCCCAGAGGTACTCCCTATTATCAGCATCTCATGCATATTTCTTTTAGTGTAAGTTCCTCTTAGCTCCTGAAAAACTAAGATTAGGTGTTAAGGTTCCTCCATTAAGAATGATATTTGTTTGTTTTTGGCCTTGCCTCATGGCTTGTGGGATCTTACTATCCTAACCAGGGACTGAACCTGGATCCCCTGCAGAGGAAGTGCAGAGCTCTAACCACCAGACTGCCAGGGAATTCCAGCCCTTTAAGAATGTGGAATATCTGTTAGAATTTTACATCAAGACAAAGGTTAAAGAAAAGATTTTCGTTTTCCTTCTCTCTTTATAGACATTAAGGATCCTTTGTTGTTTAGTGCTTTCAAATGCCTAGAACATTTTTAGATTATTATATAAGTCATAATTGTGTAAAATTGCTTCTGTCTTCAGTTCAGTTCAGTTCAGTCACCCAGTCACATCTGACTCTTTGCAACCCCATAGACTGCAGCACACCAAGCCTCCCTGTCCATCACCATCTCCCATAGCTTGCTCAAACTCATGTCCATCAAGTAGGTGATGCCATCCAACCATCTCGTCCTCTGTCATCCTACTGACTTCAGACTTTCCCAGCATTAGAGTTTTTTCCAGTGAGTCAGTCCTTTGCATCAGGTGGCCAGAGTATTGGAGTTTCAGCTTCAGCATCAGTCCTTCCAATGAATATTCAAGACTGATTTCCTTTAGGATGGACTGGTTGGATCTCCTTGCTGTCCAAGGAACTCTCAAGAGTCTTCTCCAACACCACAGTCCAACAGCATCAATTCTTCAGCGCTCAGCTTTTCTTATAGTCCGACTCTCACATCCATACATGGCTACTGGAAAAACCATAGCCTTGACTAGATGGATCTTTGTTGGCAAAGTACTGTCGCTGCTTTTTAGTATGTTGTCTAGGCTGGTCATAGCTTTTCTTCCAAGGAGCAAGTGTCTTAACTTCATGGCTGCAGTCACCATCTGAGGTGCTTTTGGAGCTCAAGAAAGCAAAATCTGTCAGTNGATCTTTGTTGGCAAAGTACTGTCGCTGCTTTTTAGTATGTTGTCTAGGCTGGTCATAGCTTTTCTTCCAAGGAGCAAGTGTTTTAACTTCATGGCTGCAGTCACCATCTGAGGTGCTTTTGGAGCTCAAGAAAGCAAAATCTGTCAGTATTTCCACTGTTTCCCCATCTATTTACCATGAGGTGATGGGACCAGATGCCATGTTTTTTTTTTTTTTAATGATCATAGTTTTTTGAATGTTGAGGTTTAAGCCAACTTTGTCACTCTCCTCTTTCACTTTCATCAAGAGGTTCTTTAGTTCCTCTTCACTTTCTGCCAAAAGGGTGGTGTTATCTACATATCTGGGGTTGTTGATATTTCTCCCGGCAATCTTGATTCCAGCTTGTGCTTCATCCAGCCCAGCATTTCACATGATGTATTCTGCATATGTTAAACACGCCTCATAGTTTCATTGAGTTAGACAAGGCTGTGGTCCATGTGATAATATGATTCGTTTTCTGTGATTGTGATTAGTTTTGATTGTTTAGTTATATACCTTGGTTGGTATATAATATTCACAAGGAAATTTACTAAGCTGTTCTTAATATGTTACCTCACATAACTGTGTATAAATATATTTTAAAAATTATATTTATAATTATATAAACTGTATATAACCAAGGCTTCCCTGGTGGCTCAGAATCTGCCAGCAACCCTGGTTTGATCTCTGGACTGGGAAGATCCCCTGGAGGAGGGCATGGCAACCAGCTCGTCTTCTTACCTGGAAAATCCCATGGACAGAGGAGCACGGTGGGGTGCAATACATAGGGCCACACAGAGTTGGACACAACTGAGCTTCACTTTTCATATAATCGAACAGACAAGTTATCTTCATTTTAATAGTATCAGGACAAAAAGTTCCAAATTCATTCCTGAATCTTAAACATAGGCAAAAATCTCTTCTTCTAATAACATAAAAAGTGGACCTATAACTTAAAACGTGGAAACGTTGATGGTGTCATCTTACACTTTTTGTGGGCTAAGGAGATTGGCCTATTGGTGTCAATGTGAGTAAAACGAGGCTAATAGAAGATGGAGGAGTAAAGCAGAGTTTCTGAGGACAATGCATAGTTCCTGCTCTCAGTCTCTTCCTGAGAACTGACTGCCTTTTGCTTTGGATTCTGTGCTGTGAGATCCCACAGGGCCTTTATCATAAAAACCAACCCTCACATCTTTTAAAGTTTTTGCTTGAGGTAGTTTGAATTGTTTTATGTTTCTTGCAACATTCCTAAGGCAAAGGTCAGGGGACTGAGGTTCATTTGAGTCCAAACAAATCTGAAGGATCACAATACCTAGGTGGTTTCTGATACTGCTGAGGCCCTCCGGAAGAACCGTAAAATTGTTTTAAACAAAGCTTTATAACAGATCCAAATAGAAGAACATACACAAATCCAGTCGTTTTCAGAGTTTTTCTTTCATCAAATAATGAGCTGCTATCAGATGAAACTTTTTATTTTAGAGTCATTCCACTGTAACTCAAATGTCTTTCCTAACTAATTCTTGGTTTAATGATTTTTCCAAAAGGATTTTAAACATTTAATGTACTTTATTGGCCATTTCTTGCCTTATTCATCAGATGAGCTTCTTGAAACATGATAGAGTACATTATTTCTTACTAGTCTGAGAGAAAAGGTACTTCTGATGCATTTCAGATTTTAGTAAAAAGGGTTAAAAAACTCACGACTGGCTACTCAAGACAAGACCATGTGTAGTATGAAGGATAATGACTCAATTGTAATTTTAAAAAATTCATGGAAACAGCTCATAACCCCAAAGCTGGCATTTCTCACAACTTTCCTCAACACAACATAATCTTAGTCTATTTTCTTTGGCATTGTCATATAGCATGAAGTTCTCATCTCTACATTTTTGCAAATTTTGGGTAATGCATAATCCATACTTTAGGCTGAGCACAGACTCTCATTCACACTCTTTCATTTTCCCATGTGCCTGATTCTGGTTACTCTTGGCAACTCCTTTTTCATAAACTTTTCAAGGAAGTGATAATGTGAACCCAGAGATGCTGAACATAGAGTTTGTAACTCTAGCGTCCGTGGGGTTTGTGGAACAAAGGTTCTCAGTTGCCGTCCAAGAGGTTTGTCTAACTTCTCTTGACTCGTCCATATCCAGAAATCTTGGAAACTTACATGACTGAGCATCCTGTTTTGGCCCTCTCAAGCTGCAAGTACTCTGACTATAATTTAATATCAAGTTTCCTTAACAATATGGAGAAATGATCTGCAAAGCAGGGCAAAATAGTCCGTAAAGACTATGGCCCAGGACTGCTTATTGTTCTGTTAAGATATAGGTAGAACTGCAAGTAATAGACTTCAGAAAATAGTGGCTTAAACAGTGTTTTCTTTTTTCTGTCACATTATTGTTTAATTGATCAGTCGTGTCTGACTCTTTGTGAGCCCATGGACTGCAACATATCGGCTTCCCTGTTCTTAACTCTCTCCCGGAGTTTGCTCAAACTCATGTCCATTGAGTTGATAATGCCATCTCAGCCTCTGCTGTCCCCTTCTCCCTCCTTCAATCTTTCCCAGCACCAGGGTCTTCTCCAATGAGTTGGCTCTTCACATCAGGTGGCCAAGATACTGGAGCTTCAGCTTCAGCATCAGTCCTTTCAATGAATATTCAGGACTGATTTCCTTTAGGATTGACTGGTTTGATCTCTTTGCTGTCCAAAAGATTCTCAAGAGGCTTCTCCAACACCACAGTTCGAAAGTGTCAATTCTTCATCACTCAGACTTCTTTATGGTCCAACTCTCACATTCACTCTGTCACATAGTTATCTCAAGAAAGACAGTCCATGGATGATATGGTGGCTGTGCGCCACAAAGTCCTCAGGGATCCTGGCTCCTTCCAGCTAACTATCCAGTTAGTTATCAGTCTACATAATGAAATTACTAGTAGTACATAATTTTATTATTATGATCACACTATTTCTACATAGTCAATTTAATATTATTTCTACAAAATGGAGTTTTGTACTTAGGATCCAATATGGCTGCTGGAACTTAAGGCATTACATCTGCATTCCAGGCAATCAGGTAGAAGGAGAGAAGATGCAAAATTTACTAGTGTGCCAACATCAAAGGAAGGTCCCTAGAAGCTGTCATCTGCTTCCACAAAAAGCTGTGAAGAAGGCTGGGTAAAACTGTTTTATTCTGGAAAGTCCTATGTTTAACATGGAAGATGGAAAGAACACATATTGAGAAATAACCATTAGTTTCACCCACAGTCACTAAAAGTCCCTTGAGGAGCATGTATAACCTTTTTTACTGATCTTCTTAATGATCCTATCAACTATGGTCTAACTACTAGTATAGAGTTTTCTTCACTGATTTGGGCTGTTGCTTATACTCATGATGGCAAAGACTACAGACTCAGGTGATCTCAAATAACGGAGCACTTACTATAATTGTGATATATATTATAATTATATTAATGTGCAGGGGAAGATTTTCATGAAGTGGCTGGTGAGGCAAGCCTCATTTTCCAAAAATGGCTGCAACCATATTTTTGGACAGGCATACTCTTCAAGGACTTTGCCACTCTCTTCTTTAAGAGGTGGAGTTTATATCCCCTCATGTGGGAAGACTTTTTCAACCACCTCAGTGAGTTAAGTATGGATGGCAGGAGTGACACTGTGACATCAGAGTCTAGATCAAAAAAACTGAGAGCCTCCATCTTGATCAGCTTTGGAACCCAGCTCCCACGCTCCTAATCAACAGCTGGCATTAACTCGCAAGTCACTGAATGAGGCATTTTGGAAGCAAATCCTCCAGTTCTCAGCTAAGGCCAAGTGGAGAATACATGAGCCTTCTCCACTGAGCCCTCTGGAAACTGAGTATTTTTAAGAAAAAAAATTATGGTTGTTTTAAATTGCAAAGTTTGAGGGTGGTTTGTTAGAAAGCAATAGGTCACCAGAATGGTCAGGATCTTCCCTTGTTGCTCAGTAGGTAAAGAATCTGCCTGCAATGCAGGAGACCCAGGTTCAATTCCTGGGTTGGGAAGATCCCCTGGAGAGGAAATGGCAACTCATTCCAGTATTCTTGCCTGGAGAATCCCATGGACAGAGGAGCCTGGCAGGCTATAGTCCATGGGGTCATAAAAGTCGGACATGACTTAGTGACTAAACCACCACCACCATGGTCAGGAATCAAGGCAACTTGCATGATCTTGGAGAGGAAAGTTAGGCCTCATGAGCATGGGAATGTAGATTTAGGAATGGGAGGACTGGGAGTTCCCTGGTGGTCCAATGATTTCACTTTTGCTTTCACTGCCAAGGGTGAGGCTTCAACCAATGGTCATGGAGCTGAAATCCCACAAGTTGTGGTTAAAAAAAAAAAGGAATAGAAGAATCATTCAGGACCCAATATTGTTCACGTGAGATTATCTTTGTATCCTTGAGTGTCAGCATCCAATCAGGAGAAAGAAAAAATTTGAAGAAGGAAAGTTTAAATAATCATTTTAACAGGGTATTAGAGGAACCAGTTGTTGTTGTTTATTGCTAAGTCATGTTTGACTCTTTTGCAACTCCATGGACTATGGCCACCAGGCTCCTCTGTCCATAGGATTTCCTAGGCAAGAATACTGGAGTGGGTTGCCATTTCCTTCTCCAGGGGATCTTCCCATCCTGGGGATTTAACACTTGGCTCCTGCTTGATAGTGATTTCAGTTCAGTTCAGTTCTCAGTCATGTCCGATTCTTTGTGACCCCATGAACTTCAATACGCTGGGCTACCTTGTTCATCACCAGCTCCTGGAGTTTGCTCCAGTTTGTCCATCGAGTCAGTGGTGCCATCCAACCATCTCATCCCTGTCATCCCCTTCTCCTCCTGCCTTCAATCTTTCCCAGCATCAGGGTCTTTTCCAATGAGTTAGTTCTTTTGATCAGGTGGCTGAAGTATTGGAGTTTCAGCTTCACCATCAGTCCTTCCAATGAATATTCAGGACTGATTTCCTTTAGGATGGGCTGGTTGCATCATCTTGAGGTCCAAGGGACTCTGAAGTCTCTTTCCCTTTATTCCAAACTTTTTTTTTAATGAATGAGTATTCAATTCAGTTCAGTCCCTCAGTCCTATCTGACTCTGCGACCCCATGAATCACAGTATGCCAGGCCTCCTTGTCCATCACCAACTCCCAGGTTTACTCAAACTCATGTCCATCAAGTCGAATGAGTATTAAACTTTGTCAATTACTTTCTCTCTTCTTAAACCTGTTAATACAGTGGATTACTTTGGTTGGTTGTGAAAGAACCAGTTTTGCATACCTGGAATTAAACCTCCTAGGCCATATAATTGGAGAAGGTGATGGCACCCCACTCCAATACTCTTGCCTGGAAAATCCCATGGACAGAGGAGCCTGGTGGGCTGCAGTCCATGGGGTCACGAAGAGCCAGACATGACTGAGTGACTTCACTTTCACTTTCATGCATTGGAGAAGGAAATGGCATCCCACTCCAGTGTTCTTGCCTGGAGAATCCCAGGGACTGGGGAGCCTGGTGGGCTGCCGTCTATGGGGTCACACAGAGTAGGACACGACTGAAGCAACTTAGCAGCAGCAGCAGGCCATATAATTAAACCCTCTTGGTGTATAATTCTTTTTATGCATTGTTAGATTTAATATGCTAATACTTTGTTGAGGATTTTTATGCTTAAGTTTTAGAGACAGATGGATTCTCCAGAAGCAATCTCATTTCTACATATTAACAATAAACACCACTGTGCAGGTATTTGTACTGTCTTTGGTCTTTGTATTAAGGATACCACAAACAACAATCAAAATAAATGTGACCTTAAAAGTCACTCAAACTACCCTCACATTGTGTACTGAAGTGACAGTGGCCATTTTTTATCCTGAGTTTTACTACCAGGAATTATCGAGAACCTAATATTTTTGGTGTAGAATGTTTAACAAAGTACCTGATAATGCTATTCTTTTTTTTCTACTTAAAAAAAAATCAACTTTCTGAGAAAATGAGCCAGGGCTGTGCACATGTTCCATTTATTTGTTATAATCAAGTGTGTGCCTGACTAGTAAAATGAGACATACAATTAAATATAGTGACTTAACAACAAAGGGCTCAAAAACAAAAATCCAAATCAAACCAATTAAAAAACCAAAGGGCTAAACCCCCCCCCACCAAAAGCAAAGAGCTAAAGTTCATAGTAATTTAAAAATCAAACTGAGTAATCCCCACACTATGATTAAAGTTTAAAGGAAAAAAGTCTTTTTCCTTGCATAATGAAATATATACAACTGTTTATAGACAATATTCAAAAACACAGTAAGATTCAGGACCTTTGAGTGATGAGTATGTAAACACTGCTTTATTTGGCTGGACTACCTAATGATGTCAGCACTTTATGGTAAGAATATCATGCCCTGCACATACTCTGCATTTTTCTGTTATTATGAGCAATTTTAGATATCTTCTTCTTTCCTTCCCCTTTCAGAGACTGTTTATATGCCCTTATTATCTTGACATCATTCTGTGTCTTATATCCTTTTATTCTCGAAAATATATAGTACATTGGCAGGCTTGAGTTTTTGTACCGATAATGTCAAGTTTACTGTTAATCAAAAACTTGGCCAAATTCTTACTGCCTTTTTTTTCCTCAAGTGATCATTTTGGGTTTTTTAATTTTCATTTACCTATATAGCACACCTATTTCTTCTAAGTGGTCAGTTAACAGTTTATAATATTTAGACCAGATGAGATCCAGGAGTATTAAGGCCTCAAAGGTGTGTTTTAATTTAATTAAAAAATTAAGATTCCTTAAACTCTACAGCAGCATATCTACCATTCCAGGCATTCCAAAAATCTGAAGGGCAGACAGAAAGAGTTCCTGTTACTGTAATTAGAAAAATCATCACAGAGTTCACAAATATTTCAAATACAATTATGAGTAATGCAAACCTGGAACTGCCTTTTCATGGAGATGTACTCTTAAAGAGTTAGTTAGGTTTTTAGATAGTTTTCCAGAGAGTAGTTTGAGGTGAATAAGATGAAATAAATCAGTGTACACAAAATAATAAAAACTTTTATTTATAAATTAATAAACAAACTATAATAAACATAACCAAACAACAAAGAAAGTTACTGGCTTCTATTCATTATGATTAGAAAAATAAATTATTTAAACAAGTATCTAAATCTGCCTCCTGCTTCCAGAGAAATTAATGTATTGCATGTACATATTTTCAAATTGTTCCCAACTCAAGACTTGGGTAGTACTCTATTTTTTATATAGGAATTGTAAACAGTCTGTAAAAAAGCTAACAGAGTAAAAAATATTAAAATTTTATAAACCTTATAGTCTGGATTGATTATGATTAATTTGTGGAAATATACCGTACAAATCTTTCAACCATTCAGAATTTGGTCTGTTATACATGGAAAATAAATTTTATGACTGTCAGATTTTACTTATATTCTTGAAAGGCTGACTATTCCCAATAAGTAATCCCTCCACCACTTCTGTATACTTTCTACATTCTCAATTCAAAAAGAAACAACATACAATTATTTGACTTTTTGTTTTTTTCTTGCTTGAAACTGCTCTGTTTTGTTTTTTACAGATTTAATCAACATTGACAAGGCAGGATCAATAGACCTCTTGTGTGATTCCTTCTGAATCTCACCCTCCTTTTCACTTGTTGCCTGAGTCAGCCCCTGTTCTTTTTGTTCTCTCTGACGGGCTTTTTCCTCAAGGATTCTTTCCATAGCTTTTGTTTTCTTGAAATTAGGATCTGAAGGATCCAAATTGAACAAGTGGGAAGTATACATTGCCTGAAACCGTGTATCCTTAACATTGACCTGCAAACCCAAAAGGAAAGTAAAAATACATAAAATTAGTAAACCAAAAGGCCTAGAAATGAGACCAGAGTTCAAAAAGTCAGTGAGTTGATGATAAAAAATACAAAAGTATTTTGCATTGACTCATTAGAAAGCCATTCCTCCACAGATCTTCAATGAAGTTTTTAGCTTTATTCTTGAACCACATGTGCAGGGCACACTGTTCTTATCACACAATAACAATATCCTTGGAAGGGAATTATCACAGTCTATATGTTACACAGTGGCCTGTTACTACCTCAGCCTCTTAGACTGTCTGCAGGAGTGACCACAGGAGATGCAAGCTCACCTATGTTTACAGTGTGAAATCTCTTTCTGGCTGAGATAATTAAGCCAGTGATGGTATCTCCTGTTGGAATTTGAGGCGAAGTCACTGCCTTCTTAGTACAAGAAATTTTTTTTTTCAACGTTGGTGCCAAAATGAGCAGCTACTGAGAGTGACTCATACAGCAGATTTAAAGACCATATGGGAAAAATGGTACCCCCAAGACTAAGATCTGATCAGATACAAGCTCCAAATTTATCCTTTATTGTTCTACAAAAACACTGCGTTCCCACATTTTAAGAGCATACTCTTAACTCCAGCCAGGCCTTCAAGTATTGCCGGGCACAGGAGTGACCAGACAGAAAGTGAGCATGACTCCCTCACTGCCACTCATCATTGCCCTGTGAAAAAGAGCCCATCCATAAGGACCACAGGCGTGATATTACTACCACACTCACAAAAAAGTGTTTTAATATGTGATGGTCATCATGCATAAGACATCATTTTCTGCATGATGATTAGTTATCATAATAGAAGATTTGACTATAAATCATTCTCTGCTTTTAACTTTTTCTAAGAAAACTAACAAAAATTGATTCAGTGGAACAGCACCATACTTGGAGCTGACTTATAGAAGCCAGAGTTACACAGTAGTCTCAAAGTCCCTCTCAATGCTGCTTATAAGTTATTTGTATGCTTTCCTCAATTCTCTAAACAAATTCAAAATCTCTCCCATTTTCTTCTGAGTCTACTCTTCCATGCTAACGGATGAAAGTCATCAAATAGTTCCTGATAGCTGTCTGTAGGTTTTCTGTACAGGACTCAAACTCATGCATGGGGACTGTGTGGCCTCTAGAAATATGTACTTAGCAAAATAAGAGGGAAAAGTGGAAACAAGAAACAGAGCAATTAAAAAAGTGTGGCCTGGGACTTTTCTGGGGGTCCAGTGGTTAAGAGACTGACTGCCAATGCAGGGGATGTGGGTTTGATCCCTGGTCCAGGAACACTTCACAAACTGGACAACTGGTGCATGGGCTCAACTGCCGAGCCCATGCACCTAGAGTTCACAATCCCAAGAGAACCCATCACAACGAGAAGCCTGAGTACCACAGCTACAGGGCAGCCCCTGCTCACCAAAGCTAGAGAAAGCCTGTGCAGAGCAGCAAAGAGACCATGCAGTGAAACACAGACCCAGCGCAGCCAAAAAAAAAAAGCAGGGCGCCTACTGCACTGACCCTTGTGCAGTGTGACGTGAATCTGCTACTTCACAGCCAGGCTTCACGATGCAGAACTTTCCCAGTGCGAGCGTCACACTGCACGTGATCCCAATGCTAAAAGCTATGCATTTTGTTGAAACACAGCTACCAAAACAGAAGCCTACTACCTCACCTGATCCTCAAAGAACCACCCTGGGGATGAACGGGTTACACTGGACTAAAAGATGGTAGCTTTGGCTCCACAATGGGTCCTTCCTGAGATCAAGGGGCCAAGCTCAATTTTTATCTAAAGAGCTGACTTTAGATTCAACGCCAGCTTTTAATAGAATAATGACTTTTGTCACTGTTTACCTCAAAGTCATCCTCCAATAATTCCTTCTTCTTCATGAGCTGTTTTTTCTTCTTTTTGCTCAGATTCTGGTGCTCCACAATCTTGTTATAATTGAAGTGTTTCTTGCTCTCTTCCTCCTCATCCATCACAAGCAAAGCCATTTCAGCCTGTGGAGAGAAAAAAACAGTTCAAATATACGACAGTGTTTTTCTTTCCTCAAACAGGAGTATGGAGCACAGAAATCCCCTCAGAAAGGAAAAGCCCATCATCAGTGCTCTGGGATGACACCTGTCTTCCATCACAGACTGTGGATCACTAAACTCATAAAGAAATCCATAGACCACTGTGCAGCAACAAGTATAAATTTTGGAGCAACATCACTGACAACAGGAGAGGGGTGAACGCTTTATCTAAAAACCAGACCATACTTCACATTATGTAACTGATCCATAGGTGGTAGAAACAAAAGCCCTCAAGTTCCCCAAATAAAAATTCCTCATTTTCACTTTGGTCTTTTTAAGCAGACACTAAATCTCATAAACATGTAGTAGTTTGTGATACAGACTAGACTTTCCAAACATGTGCTTTAAGAACAATGAATTCCTTTTTTCTTTTTCTGTTTTTGCCTCTACTTTTCCAATATTGATATACTTCTATGAAGGCAAGATCTTAATATTTGCTTCTGAAATCTAATATAATGCCTGATTCCACTCAACAGGTATTTTCTTCTGACCATGGGATTAAATGTACATCTTCAAGAATCAAGTAAACAACCATGCATGCTACAGAAAATACAATCTTCCTCCACTACCCACTTAGACTGCTTTAATTTCCTCTCCTTTCCATGGCTGGTACCTACAGTTGGCTTTCTTTTTAGAATGATTTCCTACAAACAAAGATTTTCTTTGTGTTCCTGAATTCTATAAACACTGTTGCATATGAAATAAAAGATGCATTAAGATGCAGAGTTTAGGTGACCAGTCTGGCTCCCTACTAGACAGTGTGCTGTGAACATCAGACTCAGGAACGCTGCTGACTCCAATTCCTGTCTCAGCAAAAACATGTACTACTTTGTGCCATGGATTATGTGGAGGTGCTTAAGGATAATATTCACTACACTTCCAAGAAAGGCTTTAATTCTGCACATTAGTTTTCAATAATAAAAAGAGAGAAAGGAGCATTTAACAAGCCATAAAGCAAACTGTATTACAGGACAGACTCAGACTGCATTAAAACCATGTCAGTATTATTCTGAGGTTTTGATATTAGTATTTTTGTCTCTTATTGTCAGTTTTGTCCTTTATTGTCAGTTATAATAAAGGTTTTAAAAGATAAGATATTTTCCTCTTAATCACAAAGGGACATGCCTTGGGTGTGAACTAAACTTTAACTCTGTACTTGGAGAAATGTTTGGTGAAAAGGAGGTATTTTAAAATTATGCTGCTAAAATATTTATAAATTTCATTGTTAAAATCAGTTTTTTTTATTAGACATTCTGGAAACTCATATGGACACCTTCACTTGAAGTGTAGATATCACTTGTCTATTAAAAATGTAAACATGACTATTACCTTTTGTCTTTCTATTTCAGCTTCTTCCTCTGGAGATATGTCATCTTTTGCAGATTTTGTTGATTTTTTCTTTTCTTTTATGCCTGGCACAACAAACCAACATAGAAGGGTTAAAAATTATGACCGTCACAACAACAATTTGCTTATACTGTTTATTTAAAAAATTTTGTTTATAACAAAAATGCAAGGTATCTAGAAATAATCTTACCAATAAACATATAGAAACTAAAGAAACTAAAAAAAAAAAGTATTACTGAGATGACTATGGGTATGAATAGAATAATAATAGTCTGGACATGATGAGTGAATATTATAAAAAAGGAATTTCTTCTGAAAGTAATGTATAATTCTACATCAATTAAAAAGAAAACTTGTAAGATCATTTTAGCAGAAACAGAACAAACACTAGATAGAATTCAGTACCCTCTCATAATATATATACATTTAATAAAATTCTAAATAAAATTTTATTCAAGGAAATCTTTGCAAAGAATGAGATAGATCTGATTTACTAGTGATACAGTATGCTAAAGTGTATTAACAAATTGAAAAAAATAAAAAATGTTGTAACTATACAATGAGAAAAATAGAACAGTATGGCTTAGTATTTAATAAAATGTAGCATCATACATCACTGGCAAAAGAAGGGATTATTCAATAACTGGTCCTGGGCCATTTGTTCTATTCTGCAAAATAATCCTTGAGCTATAGCTGTGTACATATGCTCAGTTACTCATTCATGTCTGAGTCTTTACGACCCCATTGACTATAGCCCACCAGGCTCCTCTGTTCATGGGATTTCCCAGGCAAGAATACTGAAGTGGGCTGCCATTTCCTATTCCAAGGGATCTTTCCGACCTAGAAGCCATACTGCATAATGTACAGAAGAACAAAATGTAGATGTATTAAAGAGTTAAACACTAAAAACCCTATGAGAAAATACAGGAGAACAGCTACCTGATCTTAAGTAGAAGAAACATTTTCTTAGCATAAGAACAACAGAAGAGATCAAAGGAAAAAAAAAAGTAATTTAAATATATAAACTCTTAAAACTCATCAGCAAAATGAAAAATTCATGTTTAGTGACAATTGGACAATAACTACCCGGAAGTAAAAGTTTAATAAAATCCTTTCTCCTTCTCCAAAGACAAAGTTGATCTTTGTTTAACTTCCTGTGTCTACTATTATTAGACAAAATTACTTATGGTAAAAGTGGCTCCTGATGAGAAAAACTTCCAAGGATGCAGGGACTACTGGAGACTACAAGATGCTAGATGAGATGTTCCTGAAGGAGAGGTAGTAACCAATGGCAGTTAACAGCACTTGAGTCTGGAGTGACTGGCTTGGGTTTAAACTCTGGCTCAACTCCACTCAAGCTATAACATTCATGTTTGTGTCCTTCTTTGTGAAGTGGGGATTGTAACAACTAATTTCACCTAGCATCTAGGGTTACTGTGAGGACTAAAGAAACTAATAAATGTGAAGAGCTTAGTTAGCGTCAGGCACATGGTGCGATAAACTACCTGCTATTATTTTTATAACATTCTGACTATATATATATATGATGTTCTGGGTTCCCTGTGATCATACAGGTGCTCTGTTTTTTTCTTCTTTTTGTGTGTCTGTTGGGAAGAGTTCAAAGAGAATTTGGTGTCAAAGTATGAAGAACCAATCTGAAGAGTAAGACGGTTCAGAATCCACAAAGCCAACTTCTAGAATGTTATTACACCATGTCAACCTTCTCTGAGCTACTGGACACTGTTTTATTTGTATTCGGATGAGCTCAGTTTTGTCCTTCCAATGCAGAGAAACCAATGGTTACTACTTTAGAAAATAGTAACAATTTAATACTGCTACAGCACTTACTATGCATCAGGAAATAGTGCTATTTACTTCCTTTTATATATGAACTACTTTAATCCTCACAATAGCCCTATGAGGTAGATTCTATTATTTATTACAATTTTCACTGTTGTTGACGAAACTGAAACAGAGAAAGACTGAGTAATTGTCTCAAGCTGAGTAAGCAAAGGAACTGTGAGTCAACCCTAGCACTCCAGTTCAGGCTCTGGTAACACCCACACTGTACCTTTCACTACCAAATGTCACTCTCCCTTGAGTAGTTCTTTCCATTTAAAAAGCACTTTGTTGTGAAATAATAAATTTCAGAGAACATATAATGAGGATAACAGGAAGTTGAGAGGCTTCCTTTTTAAAAAATTCATTTATTGTTAATTGGAGAACAGTCGCTTTATAATAGTTATAAATATTGTTACATTGTTTGGTTTCTGCCATACATCAACATAAATCAGCCACAGGAATACATATGTCCCCTCCCTCCTGAACCACTTTAGAAGCTGCCTTGTGGGCACAAGCCCACTGCACGGGGCAGCCCTGCCTAGCTGAGAGAAGATAACGGTGTATAAAGTGTGGCCACGTTCACCCCTCACTGCCGCCAAGGCATCTATCTGTCTGCACTTTCAAGAAGAAACATTATTGTATGTAGTCCTTTCTCTAAGTGAGATTGTGCTCCTTATCTCAAATGTTTTTCAGGGAATGATCTATCTGTTTTGAGATTATAGCCTTTACTCTGCTGTAAAGTACATGCACGTACGTGTGTGTATATATACACATACACACACATATATAAAACTATCCTCAAGGTTCTACTCTCTTAGGGGCTGACTCCCACACCCTCAGTCTGCCTCTGCTCCTGTCCTCTTAAGGCCAGGGCTCCTTTTGAAGTGAACAGACAAGTGACACATGCAGAAGATCTCTCTGTGGCAGGGGAAAATATCAGGCTGTCCATGATTAATACATGAAGAAGATAAAGATCTTCACATACAGCTGTGGGAAATCATTTCAAAGAGCCCACAATGAACTGTTTGAGATTTTTATAACAACCTGGTGAAAAGGCATAAAAATAAACTTGAAAGGAAGACTTCAGTAAAGGAGGAAAAAAATCTCCAAGATGGTTGGACTAAAAATGATATCTAATTTTACTGTGATGAAAATTTCTTTGCTCAAGAAGAATTTACTGTGTGCTAAACTGAACTGTTTAGTCCGAAGATAAATAACGTGTAGAGACTCTTTCTGCACTGTTAACAAGACTGCAGTAAGCGGGCACATCTTTATTTATTTATTTTTTAAAAAGCGTTTTCCCTTTGGAAAGTTTTCAGACCTAATTTAGATGAAGACTACTGGGGAAATCAAAGTTCCTGTTCTGAAATGTTATCTTTATAATTTCACTTTCCATTACTTGTAATGTCAGAGAACTGTTCCTGTAAAAAAGTTCTTTCAGAGTGTTCAGTTGAGCTCTTCTTGTGGGACAGCAGTTAAGAGAACACCCTGGAGGGCAGACTGGTCTCCGTACTGACCAGACGGGAGTGGTAAGTCCCCTAATGATTCACACTTAGCAGCAAGCTCCTGCACGCAAGAGGGCTGATTCATAATCAGATACAATATACAGTCTGTGTATTTTCCTCTGAACCAAGGCATTCGGCTTTGCCTGGAAAGCCAGCAAGTCCTGGTGTCCAGCTCTGACACATATGGATCCTGGCTCTGGTCTTTACAATGCACTTGAAGAGTTACAAAATGCTTATAAAAGCATTTGTAAACTATAAAACAATATATGAGTAGTATACTGTAAGAACTCACCATACTGGCTGAATGAACCAAATACATATACTTTACTAGATTTTTTTTCTGTCATGTTGTGTTGTCTGTGAGGTCTTAGCTCCCCCTTAGTTTCCATCCAGGGATTGAACCTGTGCCCCCTGCACTGGAAGTATGATGTCTTAACCAACAGACTGCCAGGAAGTCTCACCTTATTAGATTTTCTTGGTATTTTACCAAATTAAATAATCAAAAGTTGTCAAGACAAAAGATACACACTAATAGGGTATATTTACATGTGATATACTTTAATTCACTTCTACTTCTTAAAAAACAAAATCTTATTAGAGTGTATGCAGTTAGACAGCAATAAGCACATTATCCCACCACCTCACTTCTACCAAAAAAAATGTTTTAACTCATTCTAGAAGTACATTTTCAAAACTTGCATCTAATATTGAGTTTGCATCTTCGAATAGAATAGAAAGAATACAGCAAATTTACAGTGTATGGGGAACTAAAAAAGATTTCTGGTACTCATATTGGCTCCTAACCTGAGCCAAATATCAGGTCTGGCATCAGTCAGTGAGCTCGATTTCTCCATATTTTTTGAACAGTGTGTAAGTTAGCTCTGGGACTGCCTAGGGTAAAGGTGTTATAAACACACCCAAGTCCATCTGGCTTAGAACGTCTCTGTCCTGCTCAACTGTTGGAATTCCAAATACAAACACTTTTCCTATTTCACAGCTGTTCCTTCTCAGTTTCTTAAACTTGTTCCTTCTCAGTTTCTTAAACTTTCCTACCTTCCAGGTATACCTTTCTCCAGGATAGGGTACTTTATGCAGGCTCTTGACTTCAGAGCCCAAACCTGCATCCTCCTCTCTCACCAATGCTCCCTACCTCTCATTCTGTGGTTTGAAATACTATTTATAAGCTAAAAATTCCTAAGTATATATTTGCAATCTGACTTTTCAGCTGATCTCCAAGGCTCATACATAAATGTTAACCTAATATCTCCATGTAGATATCTGATTGACATCTTAGACCAATTACATACTACTGATCCTTTCCTAAGATTCTTCTTAACTCAGTAAATAGAATAACATTATCACAGCCACAGGACTGGAAAAGGTCAGTTTTCATTCCAATCCCAGAGAATGGCAATGCCAAAGAACATTCAAACTACTGCACAATTGCACTCATTTCACATGCTGGAAAACATCATTGCTCAAAATCCTCCAAGCTAGGCTTCAACAGTACATGAACCAAGAACTTCCAGATGTTCAAGATGAATTTAGAAAAGGCAGAGGAACCAGAGATCAAAAGCAAGAGTTCCAGAAAAACACCTACTTCTGCTTCATTGATTATGCTAAAGCCTTTGACTGTGTGGATCACAACAAACTGTGGAAAATTCTTAAAGAGATGGGAATACCAGACCACTTTACCTGCCTCCTAAGAAACCTGTATGCAGGTCAAGAACCAACAGTTAGAACCAGACATGGGACAACAAACTGGTTCCAAATTGGGTAAAGAGTGCCTCAAGGCCATATATTGTCACCCTGCTTATTTACCTTATATGCAAAGTACATCACAAAAAATACTGGGCTGGATGAAGCACAAGTTAAAAACAAAGATTGCTGGGAAAAATATCAATAACCTCAGATATGCAGATGACACCACCCTTATGGCAGAAAGTGAAGAGAAACTAAAAAGCCTCTTGTATGCTGCTGCTGCTGCTAAGTTGCTTCAGTCGTGTCCGACTCTGTGCGACCCCACAGACGGCAGCCCATTGGGCTCCGTCATCCCTGGGATTCTCCAGGCAAGAACACTGGAGTGGGTTGCCATTTCTTTCTCCAATGCATGAAAGTGAAAAGTGAAAGTGAAGTCGCTCAGTCGTGTCTGACTCAGCGACCCTATGGACTGCAGCCTACCAGGCTCCTCCATCCATGGGAGTCTCCAGGCAAGAGTACAGGAGTGGGCTGCCATTGCCTCCTCCGCACCTCTTGTATAGACCTCTGCAAAAGCCTGGTCTCTCAGCTCTCACCATGCTTTCTTCAGTCTGTTCTCTTTGCAGGACTCAGAGGAATAGGCTTAGATACACACCATACCATGTCACATCCTTGTTTTAAGACCCTTTCAGTTCAGTTCAGTCGTGTCCAACTCCTTGCGACCCCATGAATCGTAGCACGCCAGGCCTTCCTGTCCATCACCAACTCCTGGAGTCCACCCAAATCCATGTCCATTGTGTCGGTAATGCCATCCAGCCATCTCATCCTCTGTCGTCCCCTTCTCCTCCTGCCCCCAGTCTTTCACAGCATCAGGGTCTTTTCAAATGAGTCAGCTCTCAGATGGCCAAAGTGTTGGAGTTTCAGCTTCAACATCAGTCCCTCCAATGAACACCCAGGACTGATCTCCTTTAGGATGGACTGGCTGGATCTCCTTGCAGTCCAAGGGACTCTCAAGAGTCTTCTCTAACACCACAGTGCAAAAGCATCAATACTTACAGTGCTCAGCTTTCTTTACAGTCCAACTTTCACATCCATACATGACTACTGGAAAAACCATAGCCTTGACTAGACAGACCTTTGTTACAAAGTAATGTCTCTGCTTTTTAATATGCTGTCTAGGTTGGTCATAACTTTCCTTCCAAGGAGCGTCTTTTAAGATCCTTTAATGGCCCTCCCATTGTCAATGAGTAAAATCCAAATTTGTCGCTGTGACACAAGGCCCTGCCTCATACTAAACTGCCCTTCTGCACACATTCCAACCACAATGGTGTCCTTCAGTTCCACCACACATTCTTTCTTACCTCACAGCTCTTCTACCCACTTTCCCCTATTTGCAATGCTCCTTCCTCCAGCTCTCCATGCCTGACTCCTCCTCATTCTGCAGGTCTCAGCTCAAATGTTACCATCTCCAAGAAGCTTGCTTCACCCACCCTATATAAGAAAGCCTCTCTCCTTCCCAGGTACATGCTCTGTATTATCCTATTTATTAGTTCCTTTAGAACACTGATCATATTCTCATAATATTCTTATTTGTTTACCTGTAAAGAATCCGCCTGCAGTGCAAGAGACCCAGGTTCAGTCCCTGGGTTGGGAAGATCCCCTGGAGAAGGAAATGGCAACCCAGTAGCCTTACCTGGAAAATCCTATGGATAGAGGAGCCTGGTGGGTTACAGTCCATGGGGTCACAAGAGTTGGACATGACTTCGTGACTAAACTACCACTTCATGTCTTCCCTTTCCTAAAACCATAAACTCTGAGGGATGTAACTTTGCTTGTATTATTAGTACTGTATCTCTAGCATACCAGAGTGCTTAGCACCTGGCAGGCACTCAAAAATATTTATTGACAGAATGAATAAACAAACATATGGTGAGACCATTTCTTGGACTAATTTTTATGTAAATTAAAAAAAATCACTTTTTCCTTAAAAGAAAACAAGATATAAATTATTATTCCTAGGAAGTATTCTGAAATCAAAAGTAGATTGAAAATAAGCAAACTTTATCTGTATTTTCCTTTGGAACTTCTGATACTAACTTTCAAGGAAACTATTCACAATTTATTATTTTTTTAATTTAAATTTATTTAATTAGAGGCTAATTACTTTACAATATTATATTGGTTTTGCCATATATCAACATGAATCTGCCATGGGTGTACATTTGTTCCCCATCCTGAACCCCTCTCCCACCTCCCTCCCCGTACCACCCCTCTGGGTCATCCCAGTGCACCAGCCCCAAGCATCCTGTATCCTGCATCGAACCTGGACGGGCGATTCATTTCTTATAGGATATTTATTATACATGTTTCAATGCCATTCTCCCAAATCATCCTACCCTCTCCCTCTCCCACTGTTCACAATTTAAATGTGCTGATTCAAAGAAACAAGCTACGCTAAGCCACCAAGCTACATAACTTACTCTTTGAATTCTACTCTGAGTTTTGCAGTTTGACCAGACTTCACAAGCCAAATGAAGCACTTTGGAAGGAGAACAAGGAAACGATAATGCTTCACATTTCTCCGTTATAAACTTGGTTTCCTGAAATGCGAGGATAAGGCTAAAATCCATCATCTTCTAGAATGACTGCTCAGGTATGATAAGAAGTATATGCTAAGTTTCCATTTCCCTTTCCAATTCCTAAGAATCTCACATCTTGTAATAGACTTTATTCATCTTGATCCCCCTTTTCATCAATAAAACATCAGTACTAAAAGGCTGTAACAACCAGGAAATAATTTTGAGCAATTGTGACTTTCCTGTAGAGAACTATTCTGGCCCACTAGTCACAAGGGACGAGAAGTAGGGAAACTTCATAAAATCCTTCTCTTTACAATGCCAGCTTGGAGTTGCTCCAGGAGCAAGCCTTTGGGGTTCATGTGTGTGGTATGCAAAGCAAGGAAGGGCAAAATGCATGAGAACTAATGGAAAAAGCTTACAGTGTTCCTGTACTGACTTGTCCAAGTATGGTCTGAGCCTTACCACACATATTTATACACACACACACTTACACGTACAAAAAAGGCAAGAATGAATACATTCAGGAGAGAACTGACTGGTGCATGTGCAATGGAAACAAGGCTCCTTGGAAATTGGAAATCAGATACCTGAGAGTTTATTTAGGGATTCAAGGGAAAAGAGGAGGAAGCTGGCTTTTCAGCTACATGAAAGCTAATCATGAAGCAGAATAAATGAAATGGGATAAAATGAAACATAGATGCTGGGTCAACTGGAGCCAAAAAATTTTCACACTATGTACACATGTTTCACACATGCAAGCCATGTAAAAATTTTAACATATCCACATAAACACAAATGGATTTATTCCATACTTTCAATTCTTCACAGACTTTGCAAAGAGAGACCTGGAGTGGATGTGTTATAAAAAAGCAGTGAAAGCACACAAAGATATGACTGCCTTTATTTCCTCATCCTTTTATAATCAATCTACCTAGAATCCAGAAAGAAATCCCTAGTAAACTATGAAATTAATCATGTTCACCCAAAGCATCCAATAATGAAACTACTTCTTGTATGTACAGGGGACATGCTGATCCTCCTATCTGATCAGCGGTTACACCTAACAGGACAAACTTGCTTATAAGCCACTAGAGAGCTACATAAATTCTAGGGATTTTGAAAGAATGCATAGTTTACATTGTTTCTATCCATGTCACATTTTTCGCTTTAGATTCTTACTGAAAATTACAAATATTGGTTGGCTTACCTATTTTTTTAGCTTCTTCAGCAAAGTACGGGTCATTCATATCAACATCAGAGGGAACATCATCTTCACTGGCCTCTTCAGCAAGAGCCTTAAAAATGAATATAAAAAATAAATACAATTTATTGTAAGGACCAAAACAAATAAATGTGAAGAAAAACCTAATTTCTTTTAAATCAAGCAGTTCAATCTAAAATTAAACTAATTTTCAAAAATGGTCAAGTTTACAAAACAACTTCTGATTAACTCTTTTGTTTGTTCAACAAATACTTATGGAATACTTTATAAATGAAGTAACTATATAGGGCTTTTGAAAGAGACAACAGTTATCTGATATATGGTTTCTGTCTTCAAAAATTTTATGATCTATTAAAATAAATTAGCCATATAAACAAAGGTATGGTGGTGGTTTAGTTGTTAAGTTGCGTCCAACTCTTTGCCGGAGACTGCCAAGCTCCTCTGTCCATTGGATCCTCCAGGCAAGAACACTGGAGTGGGTTGCCATTCCCAACTCCAGGGGATCTTCCTGACTCAGGGATTGAACCTGGGTCTCCTGCATTGCAGGCAGATTCTTTACCAACTGAGCTATGAGGGAAGCCCTAAACAACAAAGGTACTTTCAAATCATTATTTAATGCAATTTATCTGCTGGTTAATTAAAGAAAATGATTCTTTGTTATGAAATTTCAAAAATACAAAAGCAGTAAGGAAGGTATAATGAACCTCCTGTTCTCATCACCCAATTTCAACAATTACTTTGTTTTATCTATAATCCGTTCACGAAAACTTCTGTACTAATTTTAGGCACATCAATTGGTTACATTTTCCTTAATCAAATTTGAACAGTTTACTAAATTAGTATATTTAAATAAAAAAAAATCATGTCTACAAAGTAAACAGAATATATGCAAACTAACATCAGACTAACCAGATGGAGTTTATCCCCAGGAATCTACAATATGTGTTAAGAAAAATATTTAGATAAATCCATGCACCTATGGACACCTTATCTTCAACAAAGGAGGCAACAATAATACAATGGAGAAAAGGTAATCTCTTAACAAGTGGTGCTGGGAAAACTGACCAACCACTTGTAGAAGAATGAAACTAGAACACTTTTTAACACCATACACAAAAATAAACTCAAAATGGATTAAACATCTAAATGTAAGACCAGAAACTATAAAACTCCTAGAGGAAAACATAGGCAAAACACTCTCCGACATACATCACAGCAGGATCCTCTATGACCCACCTCCCAGAATATTGGAAATAAAAGCAAAAATAAACAAATGGGATCTAATTAAAATTAAAAGCTTCTGCACAACAAAAGAAACTATAAGTAAGGTGAAAATACAGCCTTCAGAATGGGAGAAAATAAGAGCAAATGAAGCAACTGACAAAGAATTAATCTCAAAAATATACAAGTAACTCCTGCAGCTAAATTCCAGAAAAATAAACGACCCAATCAAAAAATGGGCCAAAGAACTAAACAGACATTTCTCCAAAGAAGACACACAGAGGGCTAACAAACACATGAAAAGATGTTCAACATCACTCTTTATCAGAGAAATGCAAATCAAGACCACAATGAGGTACCATTTCACACCAGTCAGAATGGCTGCGATCCAAAAGTCTACAACCAATAAATGCTGGAGAGGGTGTGGAGAAAAGGGAACCCTCTTACACTGTTGGTGGGAATGCAAACTAGTACAGCCACTATGGAGAACAGTGTGGAGATTCCTTCAAAAACTGGAAATAGAACTGCCACACGACCTAGCAATCCCACTGCTGGGCATACATACTGAGGAAACCAGAAGTGAAAGAGACACGTGTACCCCAATGTTCATCACAGCACTGTTTATTAATAGCCAGGACATGGAAACAACCTAGATGTCCATCTGCAGATGAATGGATAAGCAAGCTGTGGTATATATACATAATGGAGTATTACTCAGCCATTAAAAAGAATACATTTGAATCAGTTCTAATGAG